>PITA01003761.1:0-133517 GCA_004023965.1 Spilogale gracilis
CAAGACTTCCAAGTAGATTCTTTCTCTTTTCTCTCAAATGATGGGTAGATACAGTGAAAGCAAACAACCATAGTTAAGAACATGCAGGGATGGCACTGAGAAACGGGTGACCGCATTTTGAGAATTAAAATCTGAAAGTCTTTTATGTCCCATTGTTTCTGAGTAGCCCAGCAAATATTTGTTTACATTAACTCTTATTCATCTTTCTGTGAGGTGTGTTCATTCCATGTGAAGTTCTGGATCCCCACCCTCTTCTCTGTAGTTCAGGATTATACAGATACCTCATTTTGCCTGACTGTCTTTGGAATTCCATGTCTATGTGGATCCCTGTACAGAAGAAATTACATTTTACTTTCTCCTGCTAATCTGTCTCATGTTAACTTGATTCTTAGTCCAGCTAAAAAGACACTGAAGAACAGAGAGAAGTCTTCCTCCCCAACAATACCTTGGGAAGAAATTATAAATCAAATCACTATACTATTAAACATTATTTGCCAAAAGTATTTCCTAAAACTCTGTAAGAGATACATTTATGATTCACAGCAGTTTTCTATAGGCTAAAACTCTGGCACAAAAACATTCAACAGCAGAATCACTGAGTAAGCATCTTAGGCAGCTATTTGTATTATACAGCCCCCCCATTCCATTTGAAATTTTAATTATGATGTGGCCTGGCTATAAACGGATCTAGTCATATTTCTGGCATTGGGTCACAGGTTAGCTATTTTTTAAGTTAAAAATTTGAGCGTGTTTGTAATGTTAACCCAAATGAGAAGGGTAGATCTTAACAACTGTTGAGATGTGAAAGTAAAACATCAATGAGAAGTTGAAGTTTAATTCACTCAAAATCCCAATGCTTTCTTTCTGGGATGAAGCTAGGAATATATGATTTTGATATCAGAGTTATTAGTTTCAAAAAATAGAAATTTTAAATCTTGAAGAGCTAATCATACTTCAAAAATATGATTCATTATTTTTTATGTAGAAAATGCAAAAATTGTGGGACATATATATAGTTTAAATGACTATTTGGATGACATGATATTCTTAGAATTCTGACAAAGGGAACCTTGAATGTTCAGGTAATGTTTCTCTGCTCATTTCCCCAGGGTTTTTTTTTGTTATTGTAACTGTTGTTTTTTTTTTAAGATTTTATTTATTTGACAGAGTGAAACACAGCCAGAGAGGAAACACAAGCAGGGGGAGTGAGAGAGGGAGAAGCAGGCTTCCTGCCCAGCAGGGAGCCTGATGTGGGACTCCATCCCGGGTCTTCGGGATCATGACCTGAGCCAAAGGCAGTCGCTTAACCAACTGAGCCACCCAGGCGCCCCTTCCCCAGGGTTTTATGTGCAATTTGGGAACCTGGATATTAGTAGAAAGGAAATGGAAATGACTGGAGTAACAGAACAATGTATTACCATACACAAATACATAGAAATGAAATAAAGTGGTCTGCATATGAAAAACTGGATTCAATTAAAATATAAACTAAGAATATAATCTGTTCACAACCAACTGGTTCATAGTCATATATTTATTCAAGTAACTTTGTACCAGCTCCAATATCACTCATTTACAACTATTGAATTCTTTAAAAACTAATCAATATCCCAGCATTGCAGTGTTTAAAGTGAAAAAGCTCATTCAATAAAAACCATGTTGCAAACCTTATGTATCCACGTGATGACCGAGATAAGTACATGCACCAAATCAAACTCTATTGTAATAATGGCTTAAGTATTAGAATAACTTTTTGTCAGTTTTTTTTCCTTCTAATTAGAATTACACTTTGAATGTGCTTGTGATGAGTTTCAAAAGAGTTTGCCAATTTTCTTCCCCTTTTATGTCATCTATGGAATCTATGGGATCTAAACAAACAATTATCTTTATCCTGTGTATAGTTTTTGTTGTGTGGGGGGCTTTTTTGTTTGTTTGTTAAATTCCCAGATAATGGCAATGGGAAACTTTGTTTCTTGTTTCAGTTGTGCCACACCAGAATGCTATTATCTAGAGGAAATCCCTAGCCTACCCTGGGACTCGGTGTTCTCATTTATAAAACTAGATCATTGCGTGTTCTACCAATCTTACAGAGATACTGCATTGATAAAACTGAAGATAATCGATATCTCCATCAATTATTTGTTTAGTGGTTATATGAGAATGAAATGGGAATGAAAATCATATTTCTAAAAGTTAAGATTCCTAAATAAATGAAATATATTGTGATGATCACATATACTATTTTATTCACAAGAAACCATGTCAGAGGAGTCAAGAGACATGAACAAGATTACCTATGAAAGATCATCTCTTATAGTGGCACCATAACATTTTTAGGTTTAAGAGGGGAATGCCAAAGTCCATGCTTAAAAGACACAAAGTTAAAAGACATAAAGTAACTAATGTCCTCTATGAAGAAGAAAGAGATGGTACGAATTGATTTTCACCATGAATTTTTTGTTGTTACTGTTACTATAAAGACTGTATGAACTGGAAACTGAACTTGAGATTACTAACCCTTTGGGATCATATAACCACATGGCCCACAGCTAAATCACATTTTATATGATGGGTGGGCTAATGAAATATGAAGAAGAAAAGTATATATTACCAGGGAAGGAATACACATCATACACTGACATGAAATGCAAAGGATGTAGTATTTCCTATCTCCCAAAACATTGCAATTACTATGAAATAATCAATGAAAACCTTCCATTTAAAATACTTTCTTTGGAAATTAGGAATATTTAAAATAGATGCTCTGATAAGTATAGTGGAAATAATAAAAGATGAAATTACAAAAATTAAGTGATTTCTGCAAACTTCTGGCTTTGAGGAATCTTGAAGATGGATGTCTTTTGCAGGATGCCATCAATTATCCACTCCCCACAAAACAAAAAGATGTTAGGTAAGTGAGAGTCGAATGGCTGCTACAACTCACAAGGATTCACAGAGAAAGCATTGTTCTAAGAAGAACATCTCATACTAATTTGTTAAGCTATATACTCTTGACTACATGGCAACTTAACCTGAGAGAAGCAATGGAAAAGGGAAGTGGGTGCTTTCATTCCTCAATGGGAGCTCATGCAGAAAGGGTAATAAAGAGGCAGGAGTATCTATAACTGAATTATGTAACACAGCTTTTTAAAGTTCAGTGCTTAATAATGTTAATACTTAAGTTGATTTTTTTTAAAGATTTATTTATTTTTGAGAGAAAAAGCATGAGCATGCTCACACATGAGTCGGGGGAGAGGCAGAGAGAGAGAAGCTCAAGCAGACTCCCCACTGAATTAAGGGACAGACAAGGGCTTGGTCTCATGACCTGTGAGATAATCACGTGAGCTGAAACCAAGAGACTGACACTCAACCAACTGAGTCACCCAGGTATCCCCTTACGTTGATTTTTAAAGTCTCATGAAAGAATTTGAAAGGGCTGTTTACGGGTAGGTGAAATTAGGTCTTAATAGTTACTGATGTAGACATCCTAAAATACTGACTTTCGTAATTTGGAGAATATGAAATTTTGCTTTAACTTCCTACATTGGTCAATTCATATAAAATGTTTTCCTGCCTTTTTTGTATTAGGCATAGAGATTTCAAAGATTGAAAGACAAACATAGTCTCTGGCCTCAAATACAGCGGAGACAAATATACAGTTTGTCCATCCCTACCCTAATTAAGAAAATTCCAGAAACTAGAACACAGTAGGCAGGTATGTGGCCAGCGCTGTGGTGACAAAGAAGAATTACGTGAGTCCATTTCTCAAAAGTTCTGGCATTTAGAGAAATACATGTTGCCATAGATTTGAATAAATGTTCATTCTATCATACAGCTGTTCCTCTGAAACTACGGTTAGTTCTTACATTAATAAGGCAAGCCGTGAAAATTCATGGCTGAAGTACAGCATTGAACCCTCCATGGCATAATTAACATTTTAATGAGCAGTCAAGGCCTTTCCTGTTTTGTATCTCAACCTTGTGTCTCCTGAGTGGATCTCAATCTGTTGAGCTCAGAGAATGAGGTGACTCTGTCTTACTGAGATTTTAAACAAAAGTAGATCACATGGGCCACTGTTGCAGTTTAATATTGCCCTCTCGTTTGTTAGCAGCACTCACTTATAGTTGAACGTGCCATGTCAGAATTCAACAACTGATTTTCAGCTCTCATTTCCTTTTTAGCATGTATAAGAACTGTACCCACAACACTTACATTCTAGGAATGGCTAATATTCAGTAACTGACCGACTAATTGCAAATTCCCCTCATTTGCAAGGTGCAGTGGGCTAACTGCTATTTGGGGACACAATAATTTGCAGAGGAAGCATCGGGTAAGGCTTGTAATTTAATTATTTGCAAATCAAACTGCCTAATACACCAAAGGCACTAAACTTCTTCATTGGAGACAAGTTTGAAGGTCATTAAAAAGCTATTTGTTTTGAGGTTTCAGAAAGTAAAGTACCTTTAAAAAAATGTTCTAATGGATAGAAAAACACTTTTATTCCCAGATAAAATCTTTCAAAACATTAAAAACCAATC
This sequence comes from Spilogale gracilis, assembly GCA_004023965.1. Lineage (NCBI taxonomy): Eukaryota > Metazoa > Chordata > Mammalia > Carnivora > Mephitidae > Spilogale > Spilogale gracilis. Next base: position 4,539 of record PITA01003761.1, read on the forward strand.
TCCTTATTTTCACTACTTGGAGGGGAAAAAACCCAAAAAACAAAAAACCTGTCATGAGAAAAATTTCTGTGGGAAAGTTTCAAGCATTTTAAAAATGAAGCTTATAATAGAAGAGCCTTCTCTGTCATAATTAATATAGCATCACTAATACAAAACCCTGGCTTCTTCTCCCATCTTCATATCTCATCTCTGACTGCTGCAGACCCATTACTATAATGTACATTATACATATAGCACAATATATGTTATAGTATTATTCTTATTAGGTAAAGGCTGCAGAATCTCAGGGAATTTTGACATTTATTTCCTGTTGACAAGAAAGCATAGCTCAAGTTATCTCTAAAGATGTGAACATTAATAATCCACATAGATAGCAAAGTTGTTCAACCACTACTTCAAATTTTGCTTACTGATTCAGTCCTAAAAACCAAGGACGTCATGCCATTCTCCTATGAGTTACATAATCTTTTAGCAAAGTTGCAGACTGCAGTTGTGTTCATTGTATCCTTCAATTATCATGTTTTTCTCTTAACCATAGTTAAGTATATATAAAAAAATTTAAAACATAGATATGCCTTCCATATTTAGTTGATTAATTATTGAAGAATAGCTGTCACACATTATCTACCAGTAAAGTAAATTTCAAGTGGAGAAGAGAACTCCGAGTTCTCTAAAGAGAATCAGACAACATAATGTTCTACAATATAAAGTTTTTGTAGCCAACTATCTAGAATCCATAGAAAACTTCAGGAAATATGAAAAATGTTCCTATTGAGGATATATTTGGGAAGACTGGTATAAAGACTGGTTATTCTCAGAGTGCTACATAAAATTTATTTTTCACAATTTCCAACTTTGCAATGTTAACACAAAAACAAATCACTATGTTCATACTTCTCTAATTCAGGCCATTAAATGTATATTCAGTATTCTAGAGTTTAACTGTGGCCATTCCCAGGGACAGACACAGGTTCAAAAACAGTCCTGAGAAGTATAATAACTACATCTGGAGCAGCAGTTTTATATCACTAAGGGGGCTTCTGGATCTTAATACGTGAGACAAATGCTGATAGAAATCCATGCCACTTCCAAGTGAGAGTGAGGATATTTCACAAACTAAGTGCTGCTTTAGGAGAATATTGAAGAACTCAATAGATGTCCAGAAAATCCATAGTGGGTGACCCCACAAATTCTCACTGGCTCCAACTTCTCCTAGTGAGTGCTACTTCTTTTCTCCTTCTGAGCTCACTTCACCTAATTAGGCTCCTTTTGCTACCAGGGTTGCTGAACAAAGCCTCCTATAAAAGCAATAGAAAGTCAAGCATGAAAGAATAGGAAAAAGAGAAAGAACTTGTGTTTGGAGTCCCCTCTCTATATTCTACTAGTTTTGTGTGATTTCTTTTAGGTTCTGAGTACAGATATCCTTACAGTAATTCATTTATTCATATCCTTATGAATTAAATTTTCTTTCAAATATTCTATGATAGGACAGAAAACACTGCAGTATATATAGAATCCTGAAATGAATGGGGAAAATATTACTACTGGGTTCTAAGACTGGACTGTTATTAAAATATGAGTAGCTTCTTTGGGTACCAGACTCAGTCGTGGCATTAAGGGGTTCAAATATTCAACAACAAGTACTTATTAATCACTTTAGACAAAAGCTTTCATATCAATAGAACAATGACTGCTTTGTTTACATTGTAAGGTTTAAAAGACCTTGATCTTTTTATCACATGGAGATAAGGTTTTTATGTGCCCACCTAAATATATGAATGTTAAGTGCAAAAAGAAGTAACTCAAGGCCACCTCCTGGATAGGAAAGGGTTTTGTGTCCCAATGTAAGAGACAGATACTCTGAGCAAATTCCCCATCACCTACATCATATTCTTTTTGTTTTTTTATATTCTTTTATTTATTTTTTTATTTTATTTATGTTTGGGGGTGGGGGAGGGACAGAGGGAGAGAGAGAGGGAAAGACAGAATCTTAAGCAGGCTCCATGCCCAGTGCGGACTGACGCGGGATTCAATCCCACAATCCTAAGATCATGACCTGACTTCATGGCCTGAGCCAAAATCAAGAGTCAGACACTTAACTGACTGAACCACTCAGGTGCCCCTCATCTTTTTTTTTTTTTTAATTTAAATACCTATCTAGCTCCAAAGGGATGAGGGTGGGGAGAGGCTATAGCCACACTTCTCTTAATTCTGCCAGATTCAAGTCTTACTCTCAGATACACCTCAGGAAGGATTCAAGGACAGAAATCTTCCACCTGGCAGGAAAGGGGGCTGTGACGAGAAGCAAATCAGGATCTTTAATCATCTTAGCAGCACAAAGGAGAAAATATGCTAGCACCAAATCATCCATCTCCCTCTGTGCCTTTCAGCCAAATCGAAGGCCTTGTGGGACCAGAGAAGAGGTGTGCGGTGGCCCATGGGACAGTGGGTGACAACTGCTTCTTTCCCTCGTAGCCAGGCCAGCTAGAACAAAACACTGCATTCCTGCTGTATCACACAGCTTTCCTTATCAGCCATGCTACTGAACTATAGATAATTTATGACTGCAACACTCAGGAATAAGGGACAGGAAAAACAGATGCTCAAGGCTGGGTTTTGCCTGTTTTCTGTGTGCTGCCTATTACTTCATAAAACTCACTTCTCCCCTATACAAATTTAATTGCAATCATTGTACAGATGCATTTTAGAGCCTTGAGGTGAAGAGGCCAGTTCTTATCTTAGACCTGGCCTTCAGCGCAGTACTGGTAAGTCCCCTGTCTTCTCAGTGACTGCTGCCAGGCCTCCAGAGGACTCATCCATACTAATGAGAACCACATTGTTGCTGTCTCCAGAGGAGTCTTTAGTGAGACCCCTTTTGGATGAGGCATATACCCCATCCACTCGCTCAAAGGGGGCGTGGCGATTCAAGTACCCCATTGTTCCAGGAATTAGAATCACACCACTTGAGTATCTTTTCCTTTTTTCCTCAATAATCCCTGCAAACAAAGGGGGCGCCAGGGTGACTCTGTCTTTAGGCATCTGCCTTCAGCTCCCGTCATGATCCCACAGTCCTGGAATTGAGCCCCGAGTCCAGCTTCCTGATCAGCAGGAAAGCCTCCTTCTCCCTCTCCTCCCTGCTTGTGTTCCTACTCTAGCTCTCTCTCTGTCAAATAAATAAAATCTTAAAAGAAAAAAAAAAAAAGAAAAAAAGAGAGACAATAGGACCATAATAGAATAACTGGCTCTAAACCACATCACTGAAAGAGGGCTTAATACCCAACCTAATTGCAAATTTAATCTCCCCCAGGAATGTAATCTAACCCGTCAGTCTGGAATTTCCTTGTCAGAACTAGTGAAGTAATACACTTGACTGACCATTTTTGTTCTCTAAAGAATAGTGAGTAAGCCTAATACAATCAATTCTTTCCTTGTCCCTTTGTACTTTCTGTCTATAGGAGTCTACCAGATTGTATTGCTCCTCAGATCTCCTTTCTATTTGCTAAATGGGATGCTGCCTGATTCATAGTCACTGAATAAAGCTAACTTGATTTTTAAAGTTAATCAGTTGAATTCTGTCTTTTAACTGCACCTTCATGGTTTCAGGTCAAGATAGGCTACAAGTGACGGGAAGGGTGGCAGCTCTGTGCCCTCTTCATCTCTAAACCCAAAAGCATTCAGTTGCTCTGTCCATTGAGAGTTGATATTATCCACCGAAAAGCATCATTTAAACATCAAAGCCTGTGGGATCTTCTGTCCCTTAATTCATTTTTTTAAAGATGTATTTATTTATTTGAGAGAGAGGAGCAAGAGAACGCACATGCGTGCACACACACATGGTGGGGGAGGGAGAGAGAGAATCTCAAGCAGACTCCCTCTGAATGTAGAGCCTGATGCAGGGCTTGATCTCATAATCCAGAGATCATGACTGAGCCTAAATCAAGAGTCAGATGTTTAACCAACTGAGCCACCCAAGCATCGCACATGTCACTTAATTCTGATCACTCTTGCTTCATAAGCAATAGGTGGGCTCTTTTTAGTTATTTTGTTCAAGCTGATACTTTGTCTTGGGACTCCATAGGACTTTTATAGGTCTATCTAGGTTACATTTCTGTTTCTACAGAACTGACACCCCCAGTGTTTCATTTCATGCATACTTGGAATGGCCTTGCTCAGGGGACTCTAAATCCCAATGTCCTTCTTTACTCTGGTCTCTTACAGTAGCTTCCATGATTATGGACTATTACCCAGTTCTAGTCTTACCATATTAATTGCATTGAGTGTCGGCTCAGCCTTACTCATGTTTGAGATCTTCTTTGTCTAGGTGGACAGCATCAGGACCACACACCGATAATCCCAACAAGGCCCCTGTGCATGACTTCCTTTAACAAGGTGTTAAAAGTCCTTCAAATTACTTAGCTTCTCAATAGGAACCCTGATCCTGAATCAGACTTAAGCAAATTTTCTCACTAACTCTAGGTATTCAAATGCAAATGACCCCAGGCAGTAGTCTTCTGAGATGGAAAGCAGCTCTGTTTAGACCCATTAGAGCCTCTCAGTCAAGCAAATTCTTTAGTTTAGGGCCTTCCATCCATCCTCTTAATAAAGTACCTACTATTGTCAGGCATTTATTAGACTTTGGGGAAGATGAAAAAGATACTCAGGGGGCGCCTGAGTGGCTCAGCTGGTTAAGCACTCAGCTCTTGATTTCAGCTCAGGTCATGCCAGGACCTCAGGGTTGTGAGACTGAGTCCAGCTTCAGGGCTTCACACTCAGCAGGGAGTCTGCTGGAGAGTATCTTTCCCCTTCTCCCCCCACCCCTGCCAAAAAATAAATAAATCTTTAAAAAAAATACTCTGATGCTGAAACCATTATATTTGAAATAAGATCAGTATTTAGAAGCAACCTAAAAATATGAAGGAGGGAACACACATTTAGATTATAGTCTCCTATGCCAGTAGACATTTTGAAAACAATCTTTGCATACTAGAAAGTAGTCAATGCAGCTAAATCAGTTCAGATCTGAATTCATTGTAACAATCTAGGTCAACTGTAAAGAGCTACAGGGTTACTTCCAACATTCTGCTTGTGGATCATCAGGACCTGAGAAATGTATTTCATTGTGTAAAAGACAGATACTCACACTCCTCCCCCTTGAATAAAAATGAGATAAATTTTAATGGTGGGAGGAGGTCTTTAAATCAACCCTAAGAATATTACAATGAGGGAATGGACAAGACCACTACCAACACGCTCTGGCAATTTTCCACCCACTGAAGTCTTTAAAATGTCTCTAATGAGAATCATGGGAATAGTCTATATTAGTTGTCTTACAGGTCTTATAACTCTATTTAGGCAAAAAAGTTTGAGTTCAGTTAATATATATACCTGAAAATAAAACACCTAACTTTTGAAAGGAATAAACATTTTATCAGATGAAAGATGAACAGTTTAAAGGAAATATGTTTATATTTATGTTTATGTTCACTTTGTTACCCTCCCCCTCCTTTTTTTTGAAGCTAGCACTAAGAAAAAAGGGAAATGGGAAGAATCATAATTTATATATTCTCTCTTTAACATTTTGAAATAATTTTAGACATAAAAATGTCGCAAAAATAGTACAGAATTCCTGTATATCCTTACCCAGCTGTCTCCAATATGGTAATCTGACATAACTACAGTATAATTAATCAAAGTCATGAAATTAACATTAGCAAATACTATTAACTAATCTATAAACCACATTTAAAATTCACCCATTGTAGCTCTAATGTGCCCTTCTGTGATCCAGCATCCAACCCAGAAGCCTGCAATGCATTTAGTCTTCAAGTCCCCTCCGTCTTCAATCTGGGACAGTTCTCGTTTTTCATGAACTTGACAACTATGAAGAGTGCTGACCACCTACTTTGTAAAATGGCCCTCAATTTTAAATATGCATGCATTTTCTTAAGTGTATCCTGAGGTTACATATTTTTGACAGAAATGTAACAAATGATGTTTTGCCTTTCTTGGAACGTCATATTAGGACATGCAGGATATGCTTAGGTCTTCCTCCTGGTGATACTGATTCTGGTCACTTGGTTAGACTGTACCTGCTGTATTTACCTACCTCTTCCATTTATAATTAAGAAGTATCTTTTGAGGAAATGTATTTTCTCCTGAGGATATGCAGTCTTTCAGATATTAAGACATGGGTGATATTCTGGGGGACCTCTTAGGATAGAAAATGTCTCATATTTCCTTCTAGACACCAATATGCCTTAAAGTTCCCTCCTGATGGCTCCACTGGAGAGTGCTCATCTTAATTTTAAACCTTAGTAGATTTTAGGAGTCAAGTCTGTATAGCTAATGTTACCAGTCTAGCTGCTGTTTTAATTTACTTTTTAGGTTGATCTTTGCCAGAATTTCCTTCCACAAATACAGTTGAGCTCCTGGATATAATGCTTGGCCCAACAATATAAAGGCAGTCTCTTTTGCTCAGCAGAAAAACCAAATGGATCTGAACCATCAGGGATAGAGGATACTTTAACTTAGTGCCCTAGGCAAGCAGCACTGACTGTAGTCTTCAGGGGCTCCTGAGAACCCCTGTCAGGTCCCATATCTGCTCCTTTATTATTAAGTTGATGTGCCAGGGAAATACCACTCCCACTGACAACTGGAACAAAAAGAGAATTAAGGATTTTAAACTCATCATGCATATCCATGTTTCTATGCCTTTGCTAATGTTGCTCCTGTCTCTTTTGCCCTGCTGCATTCTTCCTTCACTAGCTCAGGTCAACTGCCACGTTCTCTATGAAGCCTTCCTTGATATATCACACTTCAGGGCTGCTGGGTGTTCTGGTTCTTTGTGTTCTGAGAACATTCTTTACACTTGTTTAGAGCAGATAGCATATTGTACAGTGGTTGATTTCACCCCTACTCAATTTTCAGGTCCTCAACATCAGAGACTACATTATTCTACTTGGAACCACCATATGTAGCTTTGAATATATATGATGATAAATATTGAGCAAATGTACTACAGACTTCAAAAATATTAAGCCATAAAGGCTGTATCATGTTCTCTCTACTGATCTATTTATTAATTCATCTGTCTATCCAATCTTGCTTTACTTTTATGGTTATAGAAAGATTTATGGTGACATTTAAATATACATAATGAGAGAAAAAATAATAGTAAACAAAAATAGATATGAAAAAGTGAGGTGGGAAGGAAGAGCCCAGAGTGTATCAAGCAAAGCACACATTATAATGTCTTGCATTTTTGCTAGGATGGAATCTAAATTAAGCCTTATGATAAACATGAAAAAAAATTCCAAAAATGTTATTAAAACTAAGGGACAATGCTATCCAGCCACAAAATGTTCTGTGTGATGATTTCTTTACCCAAAAGCCAATATATAATAAATATTAATTTCTAAAAACAAAACACAGCAATGATCCAAAATCATGCAAAATATTTAGTGATTGTCAGGCAAGGTTTGTTGAAGCCTCTCTCTCACTCCCATTTGTGATTTTGGAACAAAGCTCCTTGGGAACCAGGGCATGTTACCTATAAGGTAAATGCAGTGTGAAAGTTAACAACAAATTAACTCTTCTATTTGTTGGACTTTTCTCATTCCTAGAATTAATAAATATACAGGGAAGAAAATTACGTCCACTTGAAAGGTTTTTGAGGGACAATGGGATAGTGAGACCTGAACAAATACCTGAATTTGTTCATGTGCATACACTTTAATTTTGTGCCAAGTATTTGCATTCATTACGAAAAAAAACCAAAACAGCAAAAGTAACTTCTCTGTGAAATGAAGACCTTCTCTATTGCTTTTACCCACTCAGATACCTTGTTAGATCAGTGGGTCAAATGGAAACATTATTTGATTATATTGCAGAAACACTTATTTCAAGTTATTAGCTTTGTTATACAAGATGATATCATTTTTCCCCTCTTACTGTTTTTTAAATTTAAAACTAAAACAATGTCTACTACCTCCCACCACCTATCTATGGCTGCAAAGAGGCAGATCAGGACCACAAATCAACAAGAAATTTCTAAAATCAGCCTGATGAAAAACTGGTTCAGACTTGTTGATAAAGGTTATACTCAAAGACCTTTAATCAAACATTGCCCATTCTTCTTTTTTAACACATTAAGTTTTCCTATCAAACTAGTCGTTTCATTGTATGCAATGGGATTTGAAATAGGAATAACTAGCCAATCAAATATTTCATATATTCTGCCCACCTGATCAAGGAAGGAGTATAGTCAAGGAGTACAATTTTATGAATGTTTATTAGTCTGAAGGAAAAAAAGAAAAGAGCACATTTTAGTTTCTACTGGGGAGTGTTTTTTTTTTTCTTTTTAAAATAAAACTCTTATGGAAAAAAATGCGACAGTCACCTTTAACCTTAAATTCATTTTTAAATGTTGTAAATTAGCTCTTTGTTAAGTCATCTTTTGAAAAATTCAGTATTCCACAGAAAAAGGGAACTCAAAATGCTGTGGTCTGAATTATTCTTAAATGTAAATTCTTGGGCTTCTCCCACTTCAGGCTAAATAAACTCTTGTTCCCACTTTAATTTTTTAAATGTAGCTGCATGTGATTTATGTTTTCAGCAATTCAGCAAAGCTAATTAGAGGGCAATATTGGAAAAGGCCATCACCATGCACATATCCCAGGCAAATAAGCAACAAGTAGAATGAGTTTTGTAGCTTTTTCAGACACTTTACTGTTGTAAAAGTGATTACTACAATTTATTTATTGCCAATTCTCTATGTCAATACTGGAAATTAACTGTACTCTTAAGCTAGGATTTACAGAGGTCAGAAAATACTAAACTTCCTTTTACATTTAAGAATAAAAATAGTTCCACTAAATAAACTATATTCTTGAGTCTCTTTCTCCTTCTCTTGATATATTTCTCCAGATTACGTAGTTTCTAATACACAAAATACATATAGCCTAGTTGTAACATACACGGAACTGTTTAGGAAAGTGAAGAGCAATATAATTTGGTGCTTAAGATAAGGGTTTGAGCCATCTACTCATGTGAACAAATACTATTCCAGGACTGGTTGAGGATCTGTGAACAAAACAACATTCCTGTTCATACACCTGAGTGGGAAGCAGATAAAAACAAAACAAAAACAAAACAAAACAAAAACAAACCCAGTAAGTATCTAATATAAACAGAGGGTAAGGGCATGGTCAGTGACAGGAGCTTCTACTTGGCAAGCTGGCCTCTTTAAGTTCAGTTTTTGTGTCTTTTATGATAGTGCTTATTTGATAGAGTTGTTGTAAATTATAAAATGCAGGCACAATGCTTAGGCAGTGTGGGGCACTTAGATGCACTCAAATAAAATGGATTTACAAGGTTAGGTTGTCAGAAAACCCCAGATGATATTCTCTTTCACATACAGAATCTAAAAGAAAGTGCCCTGCTGTGATCCTCTACTGTGCCAGGGACCCAGGTTTCTTCTCTTATATTGCTGTATTGCTTTATCATGTGTGACCTCCAGTTCAAGCACCAATACGACTGATCCCCCTCCTGGCAGACTATTCCATTCCAGCCAGTATGAAGGAATAAATGGAAAGAGAACTCTCTCCTTTTCCTTAAGGATACTTCCTAAAAGTCATATACAGTACTTGTGTTTGGATGTCAGTGACTAGAGCTTGGCCAGATGTACGTGAAAGGAAGGCTGGGAAATGTAGGGTTTTTAGTTTGATTTTGAAACATAAGATTATGTTTCAGCTAAAAATAAAAAGCGTTCTTTTTTTAATAAAGAAGGGAAGAATAAAGGTGGCAGTCACTGTCTCAAATACATGAGGCCAGTATTATTGAAGAAGATTTATTTTACCTAAGAACCCAGGCAGGAAGAGTCTCTTTCTCAGGAAGCTTTGAAATTCTAACATCTTTGAGGGTAGAGAAATGAGGCAACAATGAGGACCTCAGATGATAGGAATTAGATAAAGCTTTCTTGTACTGAGTGGACATTAGCTACTTGTTTGAGTCAATATTTTGATGGTAAGAGTGCTAAGCAATATTCCATTCCACCTACGCAATTCTGTTTTAACAAGGCTTTATTTCTGGCTGGGTTAGGTATATGTTAAGAATTTTACAAATTATTTAGCATTTATTTGGGTGATATTTTAAAAGAAGAGAATATATATATGTATACTTATATATATATATAATATATATAAACATACATACATATATGTACATACATATACATATATATAAAACAGCATATATATATATAAAACAGCATATAACAAAAAAAAGTTTAACCTAGTATTAAACAAACCCAGCCTTACTGTATTAGACTGTGCTGAACATTACATCAGGAACATGTTAATAAGAACATCATAATTTTTAGAAATTGAAAATTCTATAAAGTACACAAAACCCACTACCCACTTTTAGGTGTTCTTTGTTCATTAGCATCCAAGCTATAAAAGAAATTAGTGATAATTTATAAAATTCCACAATTTTACAGTCCAGGACACTAGGGATCAGGAAGGTTAAAGGAGTTGCTCAAGGAGAAATAACTGGAAATTGGACTCTTCTGATTACTAAGTGAGTTGCTTTGTTAAAAAAAAAAAAAATGAACTAGGACTAAGCGAAAAACAGCCAAGTAGGTGAATTTTATGAACCCAGGTCTTATCATCCTCAGAAAACTGAATTTAAGAACAAGGAGCACACAAGATATTGAGTTATCTTATGGGTACATACATATATGTGTCTCAATTTTATATAAATGTTTTTTTCAGGTCTTTATCTACTTTGGATTTTTTTTTGTAAGAATTTAATCATTTTCATTATCATTACAGGAAAATAAGAATTATGAGTTTAACTAAAAAATGTAGTATCTAATGAAAACACTTTTGTCTCATGGAGAAGAGAAAATTATTTTGAGGGCTCTGGGCTATTTTATTTCACACAGATTATTTAGGCTTGAAAGTTTCAGAGAGGCTTAGAAAATTTAAGTTGATGAGTCCAGAATAGAGTTTACTGCTTATTCTTAGTACACCACTGGCCAGCCAGCCAGTTGGTCAATACCATTTATTGAAAATTAATGTGTTCAGGGTACAGTTTGGGTAAAGTTAAAAAATTAATGGTAGCTTTACTTCTCTTATCAGAACAGTTAATTATTGTAAGGACAACTGAGAAAATTTTCACATGAAAAGCTGGAGGTGAAATATACATAAAGCTGGGGCAACCCTGCTGGCCCCTGTATGTAAGAACAGAGACCACTGGAATTATTTATAGACAAAATTTTTCTAGAGAATGGAAGAAAATTAAACCATGAGATTACAAATGATGCATCCCATTAAAAGAGATTTTCAGGTCTTCAGAATGGCCTATGATATTCAGTTTGTGTGAATTATGCATAACAATACCCATGTTAGGTCAGAAGAAAGATGAAAGGAAAGATGAGGGTGGATAGGTGTTGCAAAGAGTAATGGATGAGGTGGGAAGTAGAAAGCATGGTGGCTGGAGAGTTGGCCAGGGACCCCTTCCTGAGGGAATATAAGGGCCACATTTTCAAGACTGGTTTTTATATTGTAGATGAGGGGACAACAGTGAGAGATGTTAAAGGACAATGACTGGATATCTACCAACTCCAATAATTCTTAACAGGTATGCTATCTTAGTGTGATTAACTATGAGTAAAAGAAAGGGATGAAGTGAGAAAAAGGAAGAAATTAAAAAAAAAAAAAAAAAAAAGAAAAGGACAAGAGAAAGGATTCTGCCATTTTTGGACCCTACAGCCAAGGTTCTGATAATGCCTCTTTTGCAAATGAATGATATAAATAAAGTGTAGTTGCTCAAATGATAATGACAATAAAACTCCTTACTTGACAATGATTTTGTACTTTCCAGGATTAAGGCGTGATCTAAAACTGTTTTCACAATCTCCTTGAATAATACTGTCCTGATTTTACAAGTAGCTTTTTATTAAGTATCTGTACTACTACCTGAGTTCTTTTCAGGCATCTGTACTACACCCTTTAGGGGCTGTGATCAATATGTTACGTTACCATGATTACTATCTGTCATGGTGTTAATTTTCACATATTTGCTGTTATAATCATGCACTAGCAGCTGGAAAGAATAATTTATTACTTGGCTATTATTGTTGAAGGTCATGTAACTCCAACATCCTGTTAAAGCATTTGATCACATTTTGCCTGTTCTGCCAGAGAAAAGCTTTCTTCTGGCAACTCCTCAGACTTCTGTGAACTTTATCATTTTTTAAACCAGTGAAGCTGAAGCAAGCAGGTGCTTATTTCTGGTAGCTGCCATTAAAGAATCTGATTGCTCAGATGCCCTCTGTTCTCATACTCAGCTTTTTTTAATCCGGTAGTTGAAAGAGATGGCATTTATACAAATTTAGCTACCTATATACTCAACCATCAGATATTAGTTGGAGAGTAACTTAGTTCTAAATATTACTTGAAATCCAAAGTAGGAAACTTTACCGTAGTGTTTCAGGTATACAGAAGAATACTTTCATTTCTACCTATGAGGAGATCTATTAATAGTGCAAGTATAAACTGTGGGCTGATAGATAGACTTTCCCTCTGCTTGTCTCAAAATCATTCTATCTATCTGAACAATAAATGGAATGGGAAGTATAGATTGGAATGTTATAGAATTTATGGTAAGTGGGATAATGCAACTGGTTAAGCATCTGTCCCTTAGATACAAGAGAGAAGTCAGGATCCATTTCAGCATATGGAAAAGGATAGTGGTTTTTGGAATCTGTCACAGATATCACAGAAAAGTTCAATCAGACATTAATTCGATCTCAGAATTATTCTTAATATTTTAAAAAGCAAGATGGAAACTATAAGGTCTAGTTTTGGAATCCAAGCCGCCATCCTGTTTACTCATAAAAACAGCTCCATGTGTTATGGATAAATGGCCCCTGGAAAACAAAGGCGAGCCAGGTTGGGGGAGACGCCCAACCAGTTAAACCCATCCAAGGAGGGTCCCCAGGAGATATTTAGATGCAAACTAAGAATGGGCGGTTGACTTGTGAACTGTATGGCTCCTGCTTGCTGTTTGAAATGCATATAAATCCCTAGACCCTGGCATTCAGGGTCCTTGCTGAAACCCACTATGTATTCCATTTCTCTCCGGAGGCGGTCGACACTGGACTTTATCAAAAACCTAAAACCAATTTCATGACACAACTTGCCTATCAACATTAGAATATTTATAACTAGAGGCACCTGAGTGGCTCAGTCAGTTAAGGCCCCACTCTTGGTTAGGGCTCAGGTCATGATCTTAGAATCATGAAATCAAGCCCCATGACCTATGCGGGCCTCCTCGCTCAGCTAGGGAGTCTGCATCCCCTCTCCCTCTGCTCCTCCCCCTGCTGGTGCAATCTTTCTCTCTCCAAAATAAATTATCTTAAAAAAAGCATATTGGTAACTAAAACACACCTTCACTAGAGTAAACTTTGTGAACTAACAGAAGCAATATCTCCTCAAAACAAACCCAAGTTCAACCTCTGATACACAGAACACTCAGAAAGGACTACAAATCACACTGGAAAACCAAGTTGGCAAGTAGGAATCATGTGCTACTGGGATACATTCAAAAGATGAAGAACTGCATAGAACTCAGCTGTGACCAGGGAAAGACTTTTGAGCACTGATGGTGATGCCATATCACTAGACATTTTATTTGTGTAAATTTTCAATCACAAAGGGTGGATAATAAAAGGTACTGGTGTTTGATGAAATGACAGGTTGGACTGGAGAGTGATGAGAATATTTTGAAGATGACTGAAGTAGTCTATTCAGGGAAAGAGTAGGGTCCTAGTAGGAATTCTAGTATTCAAGAAGTCTTGTGGAAGGAGAGACACAGGGTAGGATGGACCTAATCTCAATGGGACTGTGTTGTTATAATTCTGAAATGGACAGGAGAGTGGTGATGCTTAGAATGATGAAGTTAAGAACACAGGCCTATAAGATAGGTGAAAGTGTCTGCTTCTGATTTTTTTTTTTTAAAGGTAGGCTCCACACTCAGGGTGGAGGCCAACACGGGGCTTGAACTCACGACCCTAAGATTAAGACCCAAGCTGAAATCAAGAGTCCAGCACTTAACCGACTGAGTCACCCAGGCGTTCCCAACTCCTGATATTTTAAATTGATAAAGGATAACTGTATAGATGAGGAGGAGGCCAAAAACAGAATTCCAGGAGTTGGTCACTTTTAGGAAAGTTAGGAAACAAAAGAAATTGGAGGAATAAGATAAAATGAGACAGATGGAGGAGTCAGAAAAAATAAGAATGAGGCAAGAAAAATACACACAAAAGGAGGAGGTTAGAAAAAAAAATGATAGAGAATTTAAAAATCTAGTAGGGAGTCAATAGTGCCAAATGTTAGAGAGAGGTGGTCCAGATACAAACATCTGAGACAAGATCCTGGAGACTCTAAGGAACCAGAGGAAGAAGCTAGATCCAGCCAGGGTGGGAAGCATGAGGCAGCAACAAGTATAAACCAGCCTGTGAAGATATTTTACTAAAGAACTTCAAGAAATGAAGTGTCACTTCAAGAGACCCAGAAAAATACCGTAAGGTAAGGGAAAAATAATGATGGTGATTATTTACTATTTACTTCTCCAGAGGGAAAGAATCCAGATGGAAGTGTTTGACCATAGAGAGAAAACAGAAATTATTATAGGACACGGTCCAGGGAGGACAGAGACAGAATGGAACAAGAGTAGTGATTTCTGGGCACCCAGGTGGCTCAGTGGGTTAAAGCCTCTGCCTTAGGCTCAGGTCATGATCTCAGGGATCGAGGCCGCATCGGGCTCTCTGCTTGGCGGGGAGCCTGCTTCCTCCTCTTTCTCTGCCTGCTTGTGCTCTCTGTCAAGTAAATAAATAAAATCTTTAAAAAAAAGAGTAGTGACTTCTATGTTAAATCTATGAACTCTTCTGTGAAGTGTTTTTGTCATCTTGTGTTACTTAAATAAATGTATCTTTTTTTGCATTTCTTTAGTGAACCAATAACCATAGCAAAACATGCTCTAAGTTTCCATTTGAAACTGCATAATGGATCCCAGGTTTGGCTTAGAAAAACTTCTCTTCCATTTCTTTTTTTATTTCTGACTGCTTTTAAAATTCCACTTCATGGATCTAGGAGTTGGCTTCTTCCAGTTTTCCAAAACCCACCTGCTTGCAGATTCCCATTGCAGTCTGTAGCACAATGGTGGTGTGTCACTTGCTAAGGCCATGTGGGTCTATAAGGAAAAGTAGCCACAGAAAGTTGCAGAGGCCTCTGAGCTCTCCCAGCTGCTTTCCTTAGGTCATAATGGCCACTTGCTTTTCTACAGATGCTTAGATTTGGGGTTTGAACAAAAATATCCTAACTTTGGTTAGAATCTTCAGTGACATAAAAATTGCAACCCCCTGTTGGTGGCCTAGTCCCTGATTCTCAACATTTAGTCTCAGGTGTCATCAGGTTTTATGTTCTCAGCCCTTTGCTCCTTTCTAATTCACACGTGTCTCTTTAGTAATTTGATCTGTCAATGTGGGTTTAATTTCATTTGTATACTGATGACAACAGATTGATGTTATAAAATTAGCCGTAATGTTCTCTCTGCCACATCTGTGTTATATGCTTGCCAAAGTAATGTCAAGGATAGGGTATCTAGAGATTTTCTTCAAGTTATCATTACCAAAGTTGTTGTTTTTATGAAATACAAGTACCACTCTTACCTTTTGGTTTCTCCCTCTCGGTTTCTTTAAACTTCATATTGTAAACCAATACCTTGAACATGAAAATACCAGACCCAAGGAGTTTTTTTCTATTTTTCCAATTAAAAATTCATTTCTGCTTTAAAAAGCGTACATAAACCAGAGAACTGATGACACCAAGGTCTAGCAATCTAAATATAAAAACAACATTTTACTTCTGCTTCAGAAAACAAATGCCAGAACTATATGCCTTTTCATCTTAAGAAATTCTGTTTTGATCAACATTGAAGACTCAAAAATTTTAATACCAAAAAAACTAACATTTGATTAGGATTATAACAATTTCAAAGGACATGTGTATACATGATCACTTTTAATTCATATAAAAGTCTTGCAATGCAAGAGAGATATTATTATTACCCTCATTTTGCAGCCAAGACTATGAAAAATACAGAGTTTAAATAACCTCCATAAGGTCATCCAGTAAGCAGGTAGCACAGCTAAGGAGCAAGTCCAGGCATTTTGGGTTCAGACCTCAGGATATAAAATTCCACATTACCACCAAGCCCTGTGTACTGTTTGAGAATGTTCATGGCTTCTATCACAGTAATGTTTTGTACCAAACCATGATAGTTAGAACAGGATGTGCCTTTCTTCTCTTAAAAAGAAGCAAATCCAAACTCAGCTTTTAGAAACTTGTAGAAGTAATCTTGGTAAGGCTGAATGTCAGGGAAAATTCTATCTTTTCCTGGTTATAATAAGAGAAGTAAATGTTTCTTGAACAATTATCCCACACTAGGAACTCTATTAAGTGCTTTCAGTGAATTATGTCATTTAGTTTTCCCAATAATATCAGGAAGATTATTAGTATTATTCCCATCTTACCAATGTGGAAACCATGGCCATGGCAATTTAACTTGCCCAAGATCACCCAATTGGCTTAAAAAACAGTCCCGTTCCAGAGCCTATGTGGTTAATCTCTGCCATATTACCTTTCAGCTAAAATATCTGGAATGCAACTGGTCTTTTGAGAAAGCTAGAATAGTAATGTCGCTCCTATGGAAGTGTTGGCAGAGATGTGCTGAGCAATGAGAAAGAAAAGTGAGGGAAATCAAGTTTTCAGCATGGATCCGTCTATCCCATCTAGAGATATTTACTTCCACACCGCAGCTATCAGGAAGGGCATCATCTGTCAGCACATTTTGGTTTAACCTCCACTGGTACCCTTCCTGCTTTGGTGGCACCAAGCAACGAGTCTGTATTTGGTCAGACATTCAGTTGCTCTATGGTTCTCACCATTTGCTCCAGTCTTTGACTTAGATTCATATTAAATAACCAGACTTGTTTTGGATTTTGCAAGATGGTGTGATTAGTATGCATAAAATGATATCCTAGCCCTTAAGCAGTTAATTGATCCTAAGTAAGTATACTTGAACCACATGATATTTGAATATCACTGACTCACTTACTTATATATTCACTAACTCCATGGATTCACAGCATACTCAAAATAAAATTCAAACTCCTACCAGATGACGATAAGGCCCTACAGGATTTGGCCCTTGTTAATCACCCTGACTTACCTCTTACAGCTCTCACTTGTGCTCCCTTATTTCCTTTTTCTTCCCTGTTAAGTATTTATTTTACATTTTATTCTTGCGTCAGAGCCTTTGTAGCTACTGCTACCTTTGCAGAATGACTTGCTCTCTGCAACCCTCAGATGCTCAGTTCATTCAGCTATCTGCTCAAAAGGGACTTCTTCCATGCATCCAGAATTCTTCCTCATCACTTTATCTAAAACACCATTCCACCACTACTCTACTCTCCATGCCTCCACACTGTTTTTCCTTTATAACACTTATCCTAACTGCTGCCACTGTGTATGTATGTTCATTCCCGTTTTTCTACTCTACAATATAAACTCATGAGAGCAGGGACTTTGTCAGACTCGTTCATCTCTATTTCCAGTGCCCTGAATGGCAGGTCCTTGAGTGCCTAGTTTTTTCCAGGAGATCTAGATACTGGGATATAATTATAAATAAGACTGACAAAGTCTTGCTCTTACAGAGTTAATATTCTGTTGGGAAAGACTGATATAAAAATAATAATTATTTATTATGTCAAATGGTAATGAGTTAATAAATTGAATACCTATAGTACATACCACTGGTAAGAGATTCAGAAACACAGATGTAGAAGACACTACCCTACCTCACAAACTTACAAGTATTCATATAAACACAGAAGAGTCAAATGGTATGAAAAAAAAAACCAAAGCAATGATTACAGAGGGGTGATGGTATCA
The DNA here is from genome assembly GCA_004023965.1 of Spilogale gracilis. Classification (NCBI taxonomy): domain Eukaryota; kingdom Metazoa; phylum Chordata; class Mammalia; order Carnivora; family Mephitidae; genus Spilogale; species Spilogale gracilis. The sequence goes on from PITA01003761.1 coordinate 22,559, forward strand.
AAGGAGGGATCAAAGGAGTGAATCAAAGGAGGTAAGTTTTGAACTAGGGAATCAAAGGAGGTATGTTTTGAACTAAATAAGGGAAGATGGCATGGACGGGTGCATACAAAAGGGGGAAAGCTTTATGCACTTGAGATTAAATCTTTGTCCAAGTACTTTATGTATCATTTTCTTTTCTTTTCTTTTTTTTTTTTTTAAGATTTTATTTATTTGACAGAGAGAAACACTGCCAGAGAGGGAACACAAGCAGGGGGAGTGAGAGAGGAAGAAGCAGGCTTCCTGCCGAGCAGGGAGCCCGATGTGGGACTCGATCCCTGGTCTCCAGGATCATGACCTGAGCCGAAGGCAGTCGCTTAACCAACTGAGTCACCCAGGTGCCCCTATGTACCATTTTCTATTTCAGATTGTCTTATTTTCTCCCACCCTTTAAATGTCCAGCCTCTTACCTTTGGTTGTCATTTTACCCACATCAGTAAAACACGTGCACTTGATACAGTCTGTAATATGATACAGTCTATAATACGAAGGTTTAATTTACACCTGACACCAAACTTCTTCTGTGCCTTAGTTGTGAAAGATTAATTAGATGATAGAGGGAACCAAGAGTCCCACATTTAGAAGAGGTGAGGGGAAATGTACAGTTTTAATTGTCAGTGGAGATTCAACTTGAGTATCTGATATGCCATATTTATTCCTTTTCCATGAAACAGCATGCTCAAGGATATATATGTGTTGCATACATTTTCGTATTTTGAAGCCCCGAAATGAGTCAGTTTTTATTAGAGTTTTTTACTTAAGTAAGTGGGGAACTGAAGAGTCCAACAGTGTAAAAAAATGATCTTTAGAATAAGAAGGTAGATCTATGTTATGTATTCTTACCATACACAAAAATATAATAAATACAGGTGGGAGGAAAATTTTGTAGGTGACAGATATGTTTATGGCCTAGATTACGGTGATGATAGGTTTATACTAACCTCCATATGCATCAAATTGTGTAATACCTCAATAAAGAGTTAAAAAAAAAAAGCCCTTTGCTTTCAAAATTGAGACCAAACATAAATCTACTTACTCAGTATAATGTACATCAACACAACCTTACAAACAATTGCCATATATAAAATGCACATTTAAAAAAATAAAAATGCTAAAATATTTTTGATTCGAGAAAGTAGCAAATAAACTACCTGAATATTAACACTACTAAATACGAAAACAAGAGTATTAAGTTGAACAGTGAGAGTTCAATGCAGACTAATATCTACTAGCAGAATTTTTTTTTTTTTATTTGTTTATTTGACAGAGGGAAACACAGTGAGAAGGGAACACAAGCAGGGGGACTGAGAAAGGGAGAAGTAGGCTTCTGGCAGAGCAGGGAGCCCGATGCGGGGCTCAACCCTGGTTCTTTGGGATCATGACCTGAGCCGAAGGCAGTCGCTTAACCAACTAAGTCACCCTGGCACCCCTACTAGCAGAATTTTTATCTTTAACCTCAGTCTTGCACTCAAGGAGTAACAGTGTAGACAGTATTACTATTAGTAACATAATGATAAACAGTATTAGACACACACATATACATGTAAAGATAAGGTTAGCAGGGTGCAAAATGCAATTATTTCTAGTTCTCCCAACAACCTGGCAGTGTGGTAGTATTATTTCCATGCTGCAGAGGAGATATTGGAGCTCTGAGATGTAAAGTAACTCACCTGCAATCATGCATCCAAATTCAGATCTGTGGGACCCAAAAGAAGTGCCTCATCCACTCTGCCTCACTGCCTTTTGTTAGATGAGAAACCACCTTTTGTGATAAGCCAAAGGAATGTCTCTCTCTCTTTAAATAATAAAAGGCAGAGGAATAACTTGTGTAAGAGCAAAAGTGTATGGGAGAATTTTGCCTGTGGCAAAGAATTCCCCATGACTGGTGTGTAGAGTCTTTCTTCTATGCCAGAATAAAAGGATTGCATTTTATTGTATATAGAAAGGTGTTATTGAACAGTCTTGGGCCAGAAAGTGGAAAGACTAGAGACTGGATTAGAGAAGTAAGTTGAATCTGAAGGCAAGAGACCAATCAGTAACAGCCCTTCATACCACTATCTGGGGGATTTTATACGCTCCTATTTGTGAAGTACTGAGCACAGAACTTGGTGAATAATGAGTTGTGTAAGAATTAAACAATCAAATTTATTTTTAACAATTAAATTAAACAATCAATTTGTATTTTAACTACCCACTAAAGAATTTCGTTACTTTCTTTTTCCTCTAGGGATATGTTCAGACATATAAAATAGTTTGTCAACCTTCTGTAAACACACTTACTTTAATTACTTTTTTTATTGAGGTATAATTGACATATAACATCTTTATTCAGATGTACAACATAATGATTCAATATTTATATGGATATATCGTGAAATGATCAGAACAATATGTCTAGTTAAGTCCACTTTTATTTTTATTTTTTACATTTTTATTTAATTTTTAAGGCTTTATTTTAAAGTTAAATCTTTTTGAAAGATTTTATTTATTAATCATGTATTTATGTATTTATTATTTGAGGGAGTGAAGGGTAGAGAGAGAATGTGAGCATATACCAGGTGGCGGAGCGGGGAGAGGAGCACAGGGGGAGAGAGAGGGAAAAAAAGAGAATCTTCTGCAGACGTCAAGTTGAGAGTGAGCCAGATACAGGGCTCCATTTCAGGACCCTGACATTACAGCAGGAGCTGAAACCAAGAGTCAAAGATTCAACTCACTCAGCCACCTAGTTGCCCCCAGTTAAGTCTCTCTCTCTTTTTTTTTTAAGATTTTATTTATTTATTTGACAGAGAGAAACAGTGAGAGAGGGAACACAAGCAGGGGGAGTGAGAGAGGGAAAAGCAGGCTCCCCACCAAGCAGGGAGCCCGATGCGGGGTTCGATCCCCGGTCTCCGGGATCATGACCTGAGCAGAAGGCAGTCGCCTAACCAACTGAGCCACCCAGGCGCCTCAAGTCTCTTTTTTAAATAAAAACAAAACAGTCAACATCAGACACCTTATTTGCTCTGCTCTTTCATTGTGTAAGTGTTATGGACTGTTCTCGACCTTCTAAATTCCTACGTTGAAGTTGCAAACCCCAGTATCTCAGAATATGATCCTATTTGAAGATAAAGCCTTTAAAGAGGTGATTAAGTTAAAATGAGGCCCTTTAGGTAGGGTCCTAATTCAAAAGGCCTGGCGTCCTTAGAAGAGGAAGAGACAGTGGCTGTATGCGTGCACACGGAAAAGACCACGTGAGTACATGGTGAGAAGGCACTGGTTACTAACCCGGGAGAGAGGCCACAGGGTAAACCACACCTGGTTACACCTTCATGGACTCCCAGCCTCCAGACTGTGAGAAAGTTTTAACTATCTGTGGTTTAAGTCAACCAGCCTATGGGCTCATGTTACCACTGTCCTAATAAACTAATGCAATAAGGCTGACCTTTTTGACATTTTATGGAGACCAATATGATTCTCTATTATTACATGGAACTCTAGTTAGGGCTGTAATTCAAATAAAACTGGCAAAGGAAAAGATTCTTGTTATGCAAAAGTTTATGAGGTTAGGCACTTGTGTATATACACATCATACAATGCATGGAAACTTCTGCTTAAAAGTAATTTGAGATTCTCTGGGTATGTACAACTTTTACTAATAGAATATTCATTTTTCCTTTGAAATCAATAGTTGTTTCCTGAACTCCAAATTTCAAAAGATAAATAAGACCTTGTGACATATTTATGCTTTGGTGAAGCATAAAGAAAAAACCAAGTTTATTTAAATTGATATTGAGAAAGATGGTAGGACAGGGAGAGAGAAAGGGACTGGAAATACAGCTAGTACTCTGTCCAGTCCCGTCTTGTCTGGCCTCATTATATATGAAACCTCTTTGTGTATGGGTTTCTTCAAATGTAAAACCAGTAAATGAAAACCTAACAACCCTGACAGAAGGCTAGGAAAGGTGTGGGCAGAAGAGTAGGAGAATAATGGGTAGGATCAGGACTTTCTGTTGCTTCGTGCACTATGAAGATCCAGTCAGTCTCTTCAACTTGGGAGAGTAGTATCTGCAGTTTGTACAGCTTTGAAATAATGCCATTAATGAAACTCTGACTACTGAAAGGAGTCAAGTCCAATCTTTGCAACAAAGACCCAGTAAAAAGTAGGTGTGCATGGAAAGGCTTGTCCCTTAGTTCCTAGGATACATGGGGTATCTTTCTCTCTAGTTTCACTACCACTCGAATACAGTGCCACCAATGTGTCTGCCAACTCTAACTTCTCTGTAAACACACCCCCATCTCTGACCATGAAATCCAGCCATTTGTCTACATAATAAATGAAAAACATCAGCAACTAATATTTACTGAGTACATGCCAAGTGTCAGGCCCTGCTTTCAGTGCTTTACATGTATTAGCACAGTAGAGTCTCATAATCTTATACCATTTCTACACTTTGCTGAAATGAGGTGAGAAATACTAAGTTCCCAGGGCCACACAGCCAATAAATATAGATTTGATCTCAAAGCCAGGCAGTGTAGACCTAGAAGCTCCACTCAAGCATCAAATACGATAGGTTCTAATAATATAAATCTCTATTTTTGAGCACCAAAATCTCTCTATCAAGGTTTTGAGGTTAAGTGATTTGATCCCAATCACATGACTCATAAATAGCAGAACTGGATCTAGAAGCCATGCATCTCACACCCAGGTTTATTCTCATACAATAAAAAAATTGTTTTTGGCCACAGAGAATAGAGCATTTATTCACCTATTTACCTTAAGCTGCTAAACTATCCCTTATCAAGAAGGAACGAGAAAGGCACTAAAAAATTCTGCCGTGCGTCTGGAAAACCTTAAGAAGATCTAGTTAAGGCATCCAGCCTCAAAGTTAAGAGCTTTCTCAGCTGTGGGATAGCTCAGCCCTTAGCGGCATACCTGACACATGTAAGCCCCCTGAGGACCATGGGACACTGTACTAGCCGCTGTGTAAGGCCCAGTTAAGACCCCATGCTTCCTCTGTCCCGGGCTATCAGGAGATGCTGTATCCCACGGCTCTCTGATTTAGAGTAAGTTTCCTTCCCATTTCCTTCACCATCTGTCATACAACTTACATTAAAAAAAAAATTAAAATGAATCCAAGTTTATTTTGTTTTAGAAATTTATGGCAACTCATGAGGTAAATGGAAAAATAAAGAAATTTCAAAATGGAACTTACGAGTTTACGGATTTACAGAGAGAAGCGATAAGGATGAGAAAGAGGGAGAAGGAACATTATGGAAATGAAAAGGAATATAGTGGATAGGGAAGACAGATGAGGGAGAAAATAGTAAAGGGAGGAAAGAAAATGAGTACTAAGTATTAGGTAATGGAGTAAACTAGAGCTTTATCTCTTTTCCTGGCTCTATTTTTTCCTCCCTAAAAGACTTGACTTGTGTTTCCCATGGTTCAAGTTCTGAAATAATGCCATCTCAATTTATGCTATACTTCAGAGTTCACATGGTACTACTTGTCCCCTAATTCATACAACAATCCTCTGACATATTCAGAGTAGGTTATTATTTTGCTTTGTAGGTAAGAAAATTAAGATTTGGAGGGTTGAGTAGTTTTGCAAAGGTCACACAGAGAGTCAGTGGCAGAGCTCAGGTGCTTTAACTATGAACTCAGTGTTCTTTCTACTGCATGATGCTTCCTCTGCAGTGTGCCCTTCTGTGGTCACAGTGTCAGGAAAGGCGAACTAAACGTTTTTCTCTTAGACCTCAGCATGGTAATATCTTCAACAGTCACACACACACACACCCCTTCCGTGTGTGTGTGTGTGTGTGTGTGTGTGTGTGTGTGTGTGTCTCTCTCTCTCTCCCTTTCCTGATTTTGTGTAAGATTGAACTGAGAAGAGAGGCCTGAGAAAAAAGTACAGACACTGAAGGAAGCATATCTGTACTCACTAATTGTTGTTATTTCCCTTCCTAAAATTCTTTTTCATCGAGACCACAAATGCAAAAAGACTCAAAAAGTCACAGAGCATAGTTTTTGTTTCAGGGATTTATTCATGGTGGCAAGTACCTGCAATCTAGTGATCAGGTTACCTCACAGCCCGGCTGCCTCATCTCTGAGAAGAGGGGAGCCAGCGGAAGAGGGAATGCTGAGTCAGAGGAAGACACAACAAGATCTGGAGGGTGAAATTGGCTGTAGTTGGGGTGGTATGGATGTGGAAGACAGGAGCAGGCAGCTTGATGAAAAACTGGCAGAGCACCTCACACAAGAATCTCAAGAGAGTAAATTTAAGTCTTGATGTAAAGGCAAATAAAAAATCTAGTTTAATGTAACTTTAGGTTTGAGCTCATGATATTGAAATGTAAGAAAAAGAATGACCATCAATATCAATTTCTCCATATACATTTTAGGAAAATAATAACTTAATCAAATATATGTTTCCTCCCCAAACTAACTGAATTTGTAGCAAAATGTCATGGTCAGAAGTGAAAAATCATGATAACTATATGTAGATAAAAGCTCTAAGTGGCCCGGGAGTGTTTTTGTCTTGTTCACTGTTGTACCCCTTCTACCTACTTTAATGCAGAACATAATAGGTCTCCAGAATTTCTATTTAATAAATAAAAGACTATGAAGTAAAATATAGGTTAAGTGTTTCAAAATATAAGCAACACCTCATAAGAAGAGGTTGGCACTACACATACAAAGCAACTGATAAAATCCCTGAAAGCTCCAAGTTTTAGAGCCACTTTACCACTTTCTCCTACAAATGACAGAGAACTGACAGGCCCAAATCCACGAGACTAAGACTAAAGCTAAGGACTGTTAGATCACCAGGGTCTTGCCTGCCAGCTTGTCCTTCCCTCACCCTCCCCCCCAAGCCTCATTTTTAATTCCCTTCTCTAGACTTAAAGACACAGTCACTCACAGCAGTCCCACAGCACATGCCCCTGCTTCTGAGTCAGTGAGGTGCAGCGGGAGAAACACAGAGCTGGGAGTGAGGAGTCACAGGGTCCAGTCTCACATTCACCACCACTAACTGTATACTCTTAAACATGAGTCTTTAAATTTGGAGGCTACTATTTCATTTCCAAAGGGCGGTAATATTTGTTGAGAGAATCAGATGGAATTAAGTCTATGAAAATGTTTTGTAAACTCAATAGCATCATACAAATGTAAGACATTATTATGGTCATAGTCTGCAAAGGACCTCTCTATCCTAAATAAGATTAGAGCTTATTAGTAAATAAGATCCAGTATACTGTATGCATCTTACAAAGTAAAGAGAGGAGAATTTTATTGATGAGCAATCTAAGGTCAACTGCTGACTCACTTTAGCAGAAATTGGCCTAAATTATAATAGATGTGCCTATTTATAATTCTGAGAGATTCCCTGAGGAGAATCATATTGAAGTAAATGGTATTTTTACCAGACAGAATTCTTTTCCACAAAATGAATGTGAATATTAATATGTGCTAACTCTGGTTGCAGTCACATTAATAACATTCCTAATAAAGCAGTAGAAGATGTTTATGCCTCTTCTTGTGCTGAGTCAATAGTAAATCCTGAAATCTTTCACTGTTGATACAAAATCTTTAATATGAAACAGCACGACTGTGGACAAACAGCAGTGAGACCTCTAAGCACGGAAAGTGCTTGTGCAACGGCAGCCATCAAAATATACTTGAACTGATGATCATTTTTAGGTGACTAGTTCCCAAAGGAACTGACCATGAAATATTGGGTCAATTACTGAAGAAACATTCATGTCTCGATTCTGATTCCACTAGAGAAAATTTGACAGTGTCTGACTTTCACGTGGTATTCCCAAACTGTGGAACTGTCGTTTTGCCTCTACTTCCCAGCGTTGTTACAGTGTACATATTGTTCCAGAAGATATTATGCTAATTTTAATGGGTATCATTTCACAGCATGACTATGGGCAGCAAGGACATGAAAATGGTTCTTGTTCTATTCAGTTTAAAAATCATTCTTTTGGGGCGCCTGGGTGGCTCAGTTGGTTAAGTGACTGCCTTCGGCTCAGGTCATGATCCCGGAGACCCGGGATCGAGTCCCACATCGGGCTCCCTGCTCGGCGGGAAGCCTGCTTCTTCCTCTCTCACTCCCCCTGCTTGTGTTCCCTCTCTGGCTGTGTTTCTCTCTGTCAAATAAATAAATTCTTAAAAAAAAAATCTATCTTTTACTTTAAAACACCAGAGAGTATCTGTGATATTATTTTTATTTTATCTTACTATCTACACTTAATTTTATTACATATGAAGTGGCATTTATAATTCAACTTCAGTTACTTGTGCAGTCCAATAAAGATAAATGGAGACAAATGATTTATCCAGATATCCACATCCCAAACAAATGTGTCTGCTGTAATTCAAAAAAAATTAAAAATGATTAACTTCAGACACATAGATTTTTTAAAATGAGTTTATGTTTTTTAATATTAAATACTTGGGCACACAATAGCCAAACTAATGTATCTGTTGTGAAAAGTCATGAATCATAAGCCTAGTAAAAAGAGACTCCAGGCGTGCCTGGGTGGCTCAGTTGGTTAAGCGACTGCCTTCCGCTTGGGTCATGATCCTGGAGACCCGGGATGGAGCCCCGCATCGGGCTCCCTGCTAGGCAGGAAGCCTGCTTCTCCCTCTCTCACTCGCCCTGCTTGTGTTCCCTCTCTTGCTGTGTTTCTCTCTGTCAAATAAATAAATAAAATCTTAAAAAAAAAAAAAAGAGAGAGAGAGACTCCAGAAGGAGATGTAATAAAAATGCCCTTCAAATACTTCTTGGGTAATAATTCCCAGAGCAAAAGGCATTTTATGTAGGATATTCCTTTTTCTAGGATGGTAAAATGTGAACAAAATCAAAAATTAAAAAAATGCCAAAAAAACAAAACAAACCCTAGAAAACCACCTCATAGTTCTATTAAAATGATAATCTCATTCCATTCTCCACACCTAGATCACGGTGATATTGATCACATTATCAGCTAGCTGAGAACAGAAACTTGAAAAAGAGCCCTCTTACAAAAGAAATCACATCTCAACATGATTTCTGCAAAGAACCAGTATCTTTGGTTTACCAGCAATTTAGTCATCACTTGGACAAAGCATAAAATTATTCATTTCCCAAATGACCCCAAATTAAAGGGACTTGACAGCCTCCAGGTCCTATAACTTTTGCTGATTTCAGGACTCTGGGCAAGCAGAACTTGGTGACCAGCCAATACTGGCTCATTCAGTTTCTCTAGCTGCTACTCCCTTTCACATTCACCATGCCTCAAATCTCCTTTCAAGAGCCAGCTTTGTCGGAAGCTATGCAAGCTTCATAGAAAGGTGGGCTTTTGAAAGTTCCTGTATGTAGAACATCTATCTAGATGATGTCCGTCTTTGATTTATGCTGAAAATGAAGTAACTAATTTCCATTCTGCTTTTAAATTGGAACAAAACCCATCAGGTAACAACTTCAAAGGGGATGATAAGTCATAACATGAACAGTACTACAAGGAATTATTATTGATGGTACATTACTGCCTGAATTTGAATATTACAGAAGTCACATAATTTCCCTTTAAAGGTAAGAATATCATTCAATAAAAACCTGATCGAATATAGGTTATAGTTCATTAGTTCTAGTCAGAAACCATCATTATACAGATATTCTGTAATTTTAGTGGATCACCAGTCTCAGAGAAATGATAACAGCTGTTATTGCCCTAACCCTCATATCTGGTAAAAATCTTCTCTGGCTCATGAGGCTTCAAGAGCTAACATTATGGGTAAATAGTCTATTTTTTTTTTTTTAGTTTTAAAATTGTTAAGTAAATTACCTAGAAAAATCTTAAAAGCAAAAATGTTTTCCTTTTCTCTCAATCTTATGCCCTTATCCCAGCCCCCGCTCTTCATATAGGCACATACAACACAAAACACAAAGCAGTATAAATACTATGGAGAAAGAAGTATTGGAAAGGAGTCCTCCCTTATAATTTCAGAAAAAAAAATTGCATCTCAAATGTTACTTTTACCATCCTAATTATTGTTATCTCACAGCTGAAACTGGACATTGACAAATCAATTCAGCTTCGTGCCTTCTTAAAAACATTTTGCTAGGAATATAGATGGGATTAGAGGCCAAAGCAATTGGTAATAGCATGACTTAGCTTTTTTTTTTTTTTTTTTAAATGCACGCACACACACTTACCAGGTGTATTTTAAAACCTAGAATTCTGATTTCCCTTCTTTTACTCAGTTTCATCACTTTGGTCCTTTTGGACTCTGACTTGATGTGTTTGCTACTAGACTTCTTAACACACAGATACTTTATTGGAAATATAAATTCAAAATGCATCAGATGCCAGATTCTTGTATAAAGCTGTCATTTAACATTTGGGTATCCACAATATGCTAATTGCTTCTCAGAGCACACAGAAGTCATCTTGCATTCTTTGCAACTTAAAAGTCAATGATAAGTAGGTTCTGCCTTTGAGAGATAAGGCACATATACATATTTTATTTCCTTCAATTACATGAATAGAAACCTAAATAGTGCCTCCTGAAATAAGATCAACATATGCTCCTTGTAAAAGAAGTAATAAAAATGAGTGAGGTCCTTTAAAAGTTCAGAAAGCATTTTGCTATTCAGAGAGCATACAGTGTGAATAGTGGCAGATAAAACGAAAGCAGAAATTCTAAGAAAGTATACCCGGCTCCTTGTACCAATATGCCATGTTCTTTTCTGTGCTGAAAATGTTCATGGATCTGGTCTAATCTGGTGCTTTGCTTATATAGTAGTTTTCCTTTCATAAAAGATGTAGAAGGGCTTAATACACTTTCTTACCAGTCCTATGGCTGAAGGAGCTACATCAAATCTCTTAATATTTCAGTGCATAAAAGTCTGTAAATCAATGAGTTTTCAGGCTATATTCTCTATTTTGGATAGGTCATCTGCATTTTATCAATATTAGAGTTCGATGAGGGAGGCTATATGTATAATACAACTGTAGGTTTTTGAATTTTCATTAAATCTAGTATCCACAATGGCATTATAAGTGAAGGCACACTTATTGCCTATATTCTTCTGTATATGTTATTTTCCATATGCTAAGGAGGCATTTCCTGTAAACTGTCTAATCCCATTTTAGAACACAAGATAATTTATAATATTAAAAAATAAATTAAGGATGTGAACTCTTTAACAAATCTAATTCCATGTGTGTATTTACACGGGTGGCTCCTTGTGCTTAATTAAAAAAAAAACACACAAACAAAAAACCACACGTGCAAACAAATAAAAATCATACAGAGAACATACTTTTCTGTCCATGGCATTTTAATAATTTAAAACTTTAAGAGGTGCCTGTGTGGCTCAGTTGGTTAAGGGTCCGACTCTTGATCTCTGCTTGGGCAATGTTCTCAGGGTTCAGTTCAAGCCCCATGGTGGGCTCCATGCGTGGAGCCTACTTAAGAAAAATTAATAATAATAATTTAAAATGTTAAAATCAGACATTTCAAAAAATGAATTCTCAAGTAACTGCCAAGTAAGTTTTAAGGCATATTAGTTTTCAAATATGCCCCATAAAAACTGTATTTAGGATAACAAGGAACTTTTTCAGAACACTTTCCCTTCCTTTAGGAATTGTTCTTCTGGGTTTATATGAAAGCATCTTTTACTCTTTCCACAGATCTGTATGCACTTTTTTTTTTATGAAACAAGTAAGATAAAATATATTTTTTAAGATTTATCTATTTGAGAGAGAGAGAGAGAAAGCGAGAGAGCACAACTTGGGAAAGAAGAAGGAGAAGCAGGCTCCTCACTGAGTAGGGAGACTGACACAGGACTTGATCACAGGACCCTGAGATCATGACCCGAGCTGAAGGCAGATGCTTAGGCAACTGAGCTACCCAGGTGGCCCAAGATAAAATATTTTTAAAAGGTCAAATACTTCCAGTAAGGAGGTAATGTCAAACCAGTTTATAGATTTAAAAATAAAAATAATGCTGCTTTTGGATTTTATACATGTTTTAGGATGGCAAATTCTGTGATAGAAAATTACTATACTCCATGTACAACTTACAGATTAGTGATGTATTACATCTTGTTCTTTTAAATATTTATTTATTTATTTATTTATTTATTTATTTATTTATTTATTTGACACAGAGAGAGAGATCACAAGTAGGCAGAAAGGCAGGCAGAGAGAGAGAGGTGGATGCAGGCTCCCCACTGAGCATAGACCAGATGGGGGCCTTGATCCCAGGACCCTGAGGTCATGACCTGAGCAAAAGGCAGAGGCTTAACCCACTGAGCCACCCAGGCACCCTGTCTTGTTTTCTTCTTGTTTTTATTTTGTTACAATTTTTATTAGTGGTGGTAGTAGTTACCGTAGTGATAGTTGTTCTTTATTTAAGCTGGAGGGAAGGAAATTTACATCTTCATTTTTTCCCAAATCATAGGAGAAAAGGCAAACTGCTGCATTCATTTATTTGCTTCTTATAGCATTTAGGAAACATATGTACCGAGTGATGGAAATGGCATTAGAAACCAATGGACAGGGACTCATTCCTTTGTAATAGATAGACCTAGAAAGAGTCACTGACATCGGTCATGGTTTGCTAAGTCTATAAGGAGGTGGAAGTCCTTTGAAATTGTTGAATACATTTCTTTATGGACAAACATAAATTGTCATGGCCACGAGCCTCAGTTGTTATTTGATTTATGAAGATTTGAAAAAAAAAAGCTTTACTCTTTTGCTTACATATTTTAATGTTTTCTAGAACTACTCTACTAGCTTTTATAAAATTTATTTTTATTTCAAATGGAATAAACTGCTGTGCTAATTTCATAATAACTGTTACTGCAATACACTGAAGTCTAAGGTCACAATTTATTTGTGTTGTCCATCCCATAAGGCACAAGAAAACAGTGTTAGAGTGTTTTCCATAAAAATGAGTTTACTCAGACCTATGAAATTTATCTTCATTCACGTTTCAAGTCTACACTATTTCAGAAAGTCTAATATGCACCTCTTTATCGTAGAAGAATCAAAATGTAAAGGTATGAGTTAACATTTATGATTAAAATATGGATCTACTTTTATTCTTCACACATATCATTAAGTTCTTAATTGCAGATTGAGGGGAAAATAAGTTAATAATCTGGCCATGTCTTCTTAGAATTTGCTAAATGATTTTTAATGTACAATGAGCAGTTTGGTAAGGAGCTCTCTACCAGAATCTTAAGTCTACTGCATTCAGCAATTTAAACTTACTAAAGCACTTCACAAACTGGAATTCCAATTTGAAAGAATGAAGGTCTCCTAAAAACCTGAAGCAGTCCAATAATTTTAAATTATTTTCTACTTTGTAAGTTCAGAGTCCCTACTACTTAGAAAGAGAAGTACTTATAACTAAAAGGAGAGTAACACAATAATTTCAACTCACCACATATAGTGTAGGACAGTTTTAAGGTTCTGAAGTACTTATGGGTTTTCTTGTTTCATTTGAAGTCTTACAGTTTGAAAGTAAGTCAAGCAGTTTTTATGATGTAACAACTCAAAAAACACTAAGTGATTTCAAATTTAACCATAACTATGGTAAAAATAGAGTGTATATGGTTAGAGAAATATATAAACAAAACAACATGTATCCTCCAAACTATACAGGGGAGTAAAATGTCCTATAAATTAAGTGGCATAAAATAATGGGATGGGAGGGATAAACATTCATGTAACAGTAGTATCAGATTTCTTTCTAAGTAAGCCCTATGCCCAACATAGGACTTGAACCCACGACAGTGAGGTCGAGTTACATGTTCAGGGCGCACCTGCGTGGTTCAGCTGGTTAAGCCTCTGACTTTTCATTTCAGCCCAGGTCATGATTTCAGGATTGTGAGATGGAGTCCCGAGTCCTAGGGGTGGAGCCAGCTTAAGAGTCTCTCTCTCTCCCTCCCCCCCCACCCTCTCTCCCCTCCCTCTGTAAAAAGTTGCGTGTTCTACCAACTGAGCCAGCCAGGTGCCTCCCACCCCAGTATCAGATTTTTAAAGTCATAACTCAGAATACATTTACTGCCTTTTATAAGGACAGATTAAAAAAAAACAAACAAGATCTGTATGCTTTAGTTTAATTTTTTAATCTAGTGTTATATGGGGCTCAGTTTATATAGTCTCAAGAGAATCGGTCATGTATACCTCTTCCTGATTCTGTACTGTCCTGAAGCATGTTGGTGGTTTGAAATAAGATGAAATGGTAAGAGTATTTATGCCATCAAAATTAGCAGGTAGTACCAGTTAGGGCCTTCTGCCTCCTAAGAGTCTGTTGTTAAACATTTCCTAGCATACTACTACTTACCTGTTTGTTCTATCTATTAATTTCTTTGCTAGGCTCTTCCAATTCTAAAAGGCAGTAACTCACTCTGGTTGCCTGAAATAATGGGGAGTATAACGGTGGTTTTTAAAGACTAAGGGGGACAGTGACTCTCAGTCAAGAGGAGTCCCACATCAAGAACCAAACAGTGAAGAACCAAGAGCATCACTGAAACGACAACTCAAAGTCAGCGGTTCAGAACCCAAGGCAGCTAGTTTCCTCAGAAGTAGTATGTGAACTTGGGATCCCTTGGGTAGATTTTTGCTTCTGTATGCAACTCTGTGCTTACCTTCCCACTATTAGCTGTGCTTCTTCAAACTCTACTCTGCAACTTTTCTCTATGTCATAGCTTTACTATGTTTACTCATCAGAATGTTTACTCATGATTCTGAATTACTTACAACTGTGTGTTTTACACGTTTCTTTAAGATCCTTCCTGCCTCATGTGCACATCTCTCTGTGTATATTTTCAATTTTAGACCTTGCTTGCTGTCAAATACTTGATTCTTTCCATATTTCCAAGCTAAAATTATGGAGAATAGGAAATCTCATGAGCCAATTTCTGTGATAGACACCTTCCATTAAGCTCTCCTACTGGAATCACTGAATATTATAGAATTGTTTATTGTGTATCTTTTCCAGATATTAATAGAAACACAATGCCAAGTAAGATTTTCCCTAAACACAAGAAATTCTGAATGTTTTTGACTATAGAAAATCTAGCTTACTAAAAGTACTATAGTAAAAAGGAAAAGAAATAAGGTAAATAGAAGTACAAAAACAGTGCTAGGAACTGTAACAAGGGAGACTATTGGGCTACATGAAGGCAGTTTCAAAGGCAAATAGTTTTAATGGCCTTTGTAAGGACGCCTGGGCAGCTCAGTCAGTTGAGCATCTGCTTTTGGCTCAGGTCATGATTCCAGGGTTCTGGGATTGAGCCCCACATTGGGTTCCCTGCTCAGCGGGGACGCTGCTTCTCCTTTGCCTCCTCTCCTCCCCACTCCATGACCTCTCTCACTAGCTCTGCCTCTCTCTCTCAAATAAATATTAAAAAAATAAATGGCCTTTTAGATAGATTGTTAATAAAAGAAAACTGAAAAAGATACATTTTAGGCAGAAAAAAGAATCTGGGAGTTGTTGGGGATAATTATTCATAGGTCTATCATATTTTTCACATAGTGGGAGCAAGTCACCAATTGACCTTTTTTTCTGGAATCTGTGCCAAGACATAGAAAGCACAGTCCTTTGGAGCAAGGGTCAGGGATTCTCCTGTTCATTTACAAACGATCCCAGTGTCCCAAGCTCAGTGTTCATTCCTAACCCACTGCGAGCAGGGGTACTGTCCCACTCCCTTTCCGTCAACCTGTGTGAAGTAGGGCTTAACAGCAGGCACAGACAACACTGATACCCTGGCTCCTGTTTTTTTTGCGTAACAAACTGTCCTTTGTCTCTGCTCCAGGAGTCCCGTGCGGTCGACCAGCATCCATGAAACCATGAGGCTAGCAGACTGTCAGGAGGGGAAAATCTCAGATTCTTCATCGTTCTTGACAGAAGTGAGATGTAACAGACCACACATGTGTCATAAACAGGCTGGATATTGGAGAGCTGGCAAGAACATCGGGAACCTACCAGGCGGCCACTTGGCCTTTGATTGTCAGAATAAGGTGTTTTCATTTAGTTAAGTAGTCTGTGCTGAGCCGGATGAAGGGTTTTGAGCGAATAAGTGGTATCAGGGACATATTTGAGAAAGGCTGTTCTAACAGCAGTGTACATACAGGACTGATCTGAGAAGTGGAAGAGCTAGGCAGTCCACACAGGACAGCGCTGCAGGGATTATGATCCACATGTAATCCAGGTCTTGTCTACCATATGTACGGCAGTGGGAATGGGGAGGGAGGCTTGCTTTGAGGCCCGGGACACAAACAGAATTTACAGGAATTAGCTACTAGCCAAACTTAAAAAGGGACGAAAAACAGAGCTAAGAATAATTCCAACAGAAACTTAAAAAGTCAACATGTTTAGTAGTTCTTTTGGGAATCAAACCTAAGGATATAGTATTAAAATGATGATAGAGTTTTATGGACAAACATCCTTATCTCAATATAATTTATTAGAGTGAAAAATTGAAAATAATTTGAATATTCAAGATTTAGGAAGTGATAAGAAAACTATGCAGTGACCATGCAATTGAAATGCTTGTTCAATATTCAAATTTAAAAATATTTGATGAAATACATTTCCTTAAAAATGCTTTAATAGAGAGCCTGGGTGGCTCAGTTGGTTAGGCGACTGCCTTCAGCTCAGGTCATGATCCTGGAGACCCGGGATCGAGTCCCCCATCAGGCTTCCTGCTCGGCGGGAAGCCTGCTTCTCCCTCTCTCAGTCCCTCTGCTTGTGTTCCCTCTCTAGCTGTGTTTCTCTCTATCAAATAAATAAATAAAATCTTTCAAAAAAATGCTTTAATAAAAGTATTTTTAAAACACTGGGCTATATTCGTGTGATAATGTTTATGAAATAAAGGAAAACAAAGGTAAAAATGGTAAAATCTTGGGCGCCTGGGTGGCTAAGTGTGTTAAAGCCTCTGCCTTCAGCTCAGGTCATGATCTCAGGGTCCTGGGATAGAGGCCCGCATTGGGTCTCTGCTCGGCAGGGAGCCTGCTTCCTCCTCTCTCTGCCTGCCTCTCTGCCTACTTGTGATCTTTCTCTTTGTCAAATAAATAAATAAAATACTTTTTAAAAAAAGGTATAATCTTAACCGGATAAATCTTCAAAAAATTCACTTATTAGCTAATGGAATTAAGGATATTTTCAACCCTACACACTTTACGTCTCCATATTTTTTATAATGCATATGTAATACTTTTAAAAGTTTTTAAAGACTCATTTAAACTAAAAAAAAATGAGTTTAGGAAATCTATAGCACTTCAAAAATCAAAATAATTACCAAAAGCAGGAAGAGATGTTGAGTGGGTCATTTTGGGGGTTACTCATGTTTTTCAACCCGAATCAAACAATATATCACAGCAGTATTATCTCCTAGTTTTCTCCAATCTATTTATGTTTTTGTTTCCTTTCCTCATTAATAAAAAGCAGGTCAAGAACTACCATTGTCCAATGTGGGGATCAGTAGCCACACATGACTATTCAGCATTTCAAATATGCTGAATAAACGAGTATGTGCTATAAGAATAAAATGCAACACTGGATTTCAAAGACATAGTATGAAAAAAGATTAGAAATACCTCTTTAATAAGTTTTATATTGATTACATGTTAAAAGTTAGTATTTTAGATATCCTGTGTTAGATGAAAGGCATTATTAGAATTTTACTTGATTTTTACTTGTTTTTTTTTCTTTTTAAAGATTTTATCTGACAGAGAGAGAGAGAGAGAGAGAGAGAGAGAGAGAAAGAACACAGAAGCTGGGGGGATGGGAGAGGGAGAAGCAGGCTTCCCGCTGAGCAGGGAGCCTGATGCAGGGCTCCATGCAGGGCTCAATGCAGGGCTTCATGTGGGGCTGAATCCCAGGACCCTGGGATCATGACCTGAGCTGAAGGCAGATGCTTAATAACTGAGCCACCCAGGCACCTCAGAATTTTACTTGCTTTTACCTTTGAATGTGGCTACTAAAAATTACAAACTACATACGTGGCTCCTATAATATGTCAGTTAGACAACACTAATAAAAACATTTTTATTGCCTTCTAAGAGACTACCTTACGTGAGCTATCATCTTGCCTTCCTCTACCATTAAAGAAACCTGAACTCACACACTACTGCACCCCCAGATCCCACGCCCTACTCACTTTTGGAGCTCTTGCTTCAATGCCATCTCTTCCATAAAGCCTCACCATGGTTCCTTCCCGATTGGAAGTTCCATCCTCCACCTCTCTGACTACCATACAATTCTTCCTGTGTAGATTGATGGCAGAGAACACCCTTTGCTTTATATTACAGTGAGCTGTTTGTGTGTGTGTATTTTAGCACTTCTACAGACCATGCTTTCTTTTCTGGGCAGAGGTTTTGCTTCTCAATCTTTGTATCTTCCCTTAATCCCTTGGGTGTGATAGGAGTTTAACAAAGTATCTGTGGATGAGAGAATAAATAGTGCTGCTCTGAGAAACAAAAGGGACAGATAGGCCTATTCTGGAAGAAAGGCTGAGGAATTAGCCTGCTAGAGAAAAAGCAAGGGCCCAGAGGGCTTTTGAAAGTGATGAAATACCAATTGTGTGGCATAAAGAAAAAGAACACTTCCTAGGAAAGCGAAAAATATGCAGTTTAGAATCCACATCATTCAAAAGGTCTAGATCTAGGGGCTTTTTAAACAAACAAAAAAAATTTCCCCCACCCACATACACTTGAACTGAAAATGGTTCGAGGGAAAACATCTTAGATTTGGCCTTACTATAAAAATTTGGAAAATTACTTTTGAGTGTCTCAAAGCAATTCAGTCTAACACAGTAGTAAAATGTTCGTGACATTTCAGCATTCTGGTGTCCCTTGAGAATAGAGGTAAAGAAAATCCATCCGAAGTTTTTCCTTAGGGTCAACTTCCCTCATTAATGGTACTCAGAATTTGCAACGCTTCCTGAGGCCTGAATGATCTTCTTCAGTTGACTTCCTGGTAGAATTATTAGGTTTCAAGAGCACACCAGAGAGCCTTCTAGCCAATTCTAAATTTTTGTGCACTCAGAGAGCCAAGGACGCCAAGGCTGCTAAAACAGAGCAAAGGCTATGCATGATAATCTAATTCAAGGTCAGCTTTAAACTATCATCTAAGCAGTCCATGGTTCCCAGGTAAAAGTTCATGAGCCACCACATTAAAAACAAGCTTGAATCTTTCCAAGCTCTTAAACTGGAAACCAATAGTTAGCGAATATTATCTTTAGTTTTTTCCTCCAGAGGATCTTGTTTACATTTACAGTCAAAACTATCATCTTCAACACATTCACCTTGCAAGCTTCTTGAAAGATCCTTCATACCTGCTGTATTTAATTTAGACCACACTTTGAAACTACACTCTTTGAGAGAGCCTGCAGCATTGTACAACATAAATGTTTAAAAGAAATAGGCAAAGGAAATAAGGCTAGATAAGAAAATTCCAGTATGAGTTTATATCTAGCACAGCGTACATGTTCATACTTGCTAAATGTGGGCTACATATTTTTAAATAAGTTGCACTTCCAGTAGTCAGGTGTAAAATTATAAAGGAGGGTTAAAGATAAGTGGGCATTTGGTTGCTAATCCATCCCTCAGTCTGATCTACCGTCACTATGTATTCCCATTTAAGGTATATTTGTCCTCGAGACAGGATGGCTCCAGAGGAACTATCTTTTCGTCTGTGTGTACTTCCAACTGCTTTATTTAGTATGGCAGGCAGACACTCATTAATAGAAAAAGACACTGAAAGGGGCGCCTGGCTGTCTCAGTTGGTAGGGCATCCAGGTCTTGACTTTTGCTCAGGTCATGCTCTCACTCAGGATCATGAGATCAAGTCCTGTGTTGGTGCTTGGGATTCTCTCTCTCCTTCTCTCCTTCTGCCCTTCCCTGCTCTCTCCCATTAAACACACCACATTTCTAAAACAGGCCATGTTAAATTGGGATATTATCTTAAAATTAAAAAAAAAGTTTATGATGTTTGTTTTTTAATAAATTTAGTTTATAATTCAACTGTGGGTCAATTCTTATAACCATTGTGGACTGAAATGAATGCTGACTTTTCCAATGAAAACTTAAGACAGTACAAAATGGCATTCTGTCAATAATTCTGGTAGGATATAAGTAATCTGATATTATTTCCAAAAACTTCAGGAAGTTGGATCTTGTCAAATTTGAAATTTCCATTTGGAATTGAATTCTAAGTTGGATATTTTATATGAGTCATAATCAGTGAGGGACTATTAAAAGGCTTTGACTGCACTGACGTGAGAAGATGCTACTGCAAATTGCATAGAGTGTTTTAATCCCATTACCTAATTGTGACTATTTTCCTTATTTTAACCTTTGGTTCACCATCAACATCATAACTTAGGTACTCAGTAAATATTTGAGTAATTAGTATATCCCTACATCAACTAGTCAATTAACTTAATTTGTTGCTTCTCCATAGATGGTTTTCCCATGCTAGAACTCTGCTTTTAATTCCATGTTTAATTATTCAGATAGCTACAGTCATATTAGCCTAAAACTGCTTTTTACCTAATGAAATTGAACTCAGCTATTTCCTGTTTACACCTACCCGGGAGCATACTCTAACCCTCTCTTGATGAGGCAACTTTCCTTGATAGTCATGAATTTTGGATTTGAAACTATGCAGCAGGTCAGAATCTCAGATCAAGTAGTTAGGTATAAAAGATGTGTAAATTTAGTTAACTTTCTAAAACTGAATTTCTCATATGAGGCTTAATTCTTCATCCAGGATCCTGGGACTTAAATAATCTCTCAGTATGAGCAGAGCATGCATTGTCTCTCACTTCTGGACTGCAAGTCGCTCTTTAGATTCATCTAACTCCCTCTTGACTGCTTCTCCATTCCTTTTGGGTACACAGGAAAAATTCCATGCTGTGGTAAACTCACTGAGGTTTCATAATAACATTAACTATCCTAATGCTAGGACCCTTACCCATTGCACTAGCAACTGAGAACTCCGCGAGGCTCCAGGACAGGTTGGCCAGCCATTTCCCTGGTGCAGCTTCTGCACCCTGCTGAAAGCAGAAAACTCCGGGGGCTGGTTTGTGTTTTGGGCTCTCTTCAGGAATATGGCACACATCCCTTCTGTTCTTACATTCAGAAACATATCAAGGAAAACATATTACCCTCTTAGCCAGGAAAACATTATTTAGAATTGGCGTGGAAAAAAAAAACCAAAAAAACCAAGAAACAACAAACAAACAAACAAACAAACAAAATCCAGATAAAGCCAAATCACTATTTTTATGTTTGGCAAGAAAATATAGGAAGAAGCGATGGGAGATCCTAAACCAAGTGGGATTAAATTGTATGAACCTGAAGAATGGAGGCATAAAACTGAAATTTGGATTGGCTTTTAGAAAAAAAAAAAAAAAAAAGCTCTTTTCTTGTCTATTGAAATTTTGTCCTGAAGTTTGTACCTTCTAAAAACACATATCTGATTATGTCACTTCTTGTTTTAAAACCTGAGATGAATTTCTACTAAATAAAGAATAAAGTTCCCACTCCCCCAAATCCTGCTGATATGGCTATATTTTCAACCCATTTCCTCTCTATGCTACAAGCTACAGACACAATGATCTCTTTGCCAATTTGCAAACAAGTACAGAAGCAAACTTTGACTCAAACTCATCTCCACAGTTGATACATAAAACCAGCAATGAAGTACCAAGAACAGGATGAGAGAAATCAGGCCTCTGGCTCTCTGAGAGTTAAACTAAGTCAACATGTACCACAACAGAGAAAATACAGTCTTTTTTACAGGGATGGAAGGTTATCAGGCCAAGACTTGAAAATAATCTAATTGTTAGAACAAACATCACTCAAGAAAGAATTTCTTAAATCTAAAATAGATTTATTATCAATGACAGACTATCGATGGGGAAGGGGCCAGTCAGGGAGCAAATACTGGGAGTTGATTCTACTGCTTGTAATCACTGTTAGTCTATTGGGTTGCCCCTATAATGCAGATGGAAGGACAGAATTACAGGACCTAATGAGGCAACACTAGTATTTAATACCTGTGAGCATAGAATCTTTGTCTTTTTTGACCACTGTTATACCCCTCAGTGCATAAATGGCATATCGATATACTAAGCATTTGCTGGAAAAGGAAGTCTCACCAACTCCCACAGTTCGGATCCCTGTGTTCCTGCCAATCTGTTTAATTATGATGTAACTTCTCACATAGATAGGACAACAAGGAGTGGATGTACTTATCCATGAATGGATTAGGACATAACAAAACATTTTAATTTTTAGACATTGGTTTCTAGTCATTATGTTGTTTTTTTTTTTTTTTTTTTAAGATTTTATTTATTTGACAGCGAGAAACACAGCAAGAGAGGGAACACAAGCAGGGGGAGTGAGAGAGGGAGAAGCAGGCCTCCCATGAGGCAGGGAGCCCGATGTGGGACTTTATCCAGGGTCTCCGGGATCATGACCTGAGCCGAAGGCAGTCGCTTAACCAACTGAGCCACCTAGGCGTCCCTCTAGTCATTATGTTTAAACTGAGTCAATCTTCTAAAAATTCATGACCCGCAGAAGCACTAATATTCAAGTTTGTAAATCAACATGACTCAGACTGAGACCATGTGATCTACAGGCTGAGACTCTGTGCCCATACCACAGTTCTACTTATTGTTGGGGTTGTTCTGAGAGACCAAGCGATCTCCCCTTTCGACATACCTATAGTGCAGTGCACACTTTTTCCAGGCCACAGAACTGCCAAAACTCGGGTTTTCATCATCTTCACCCACAGACTAGCCCCTCTGGGAAGTCTTCCCATGGCTTCCCTCTTCTGTATTCAGATTGCATATAAAGCGATCTGGCAGGGAATTAAGCAGAGGGTGTTCTTCCTCCATTATTAAGGGGAGAAAGTAACACCTGCCTTGCTGAAGTGTGGTGAGCACGAGTGACAACGGAAGGTGCGAGTCCCCGGATGTGGCGAGAGTTCCCAGCTCTCAGCAAATGGCGGCAATTGTGAGTCCTTTTTCAGCAATTTGCTGATGATTCTAATACTGCACCTCAATTCAATACATTTTACTAAACATGTTTTCAGATAAATCTCTTGACTCAGGGAATTAAACTTAGCTTCTTTGAACCTTGGCTTTTTTGACTGTAAAATATAGATAAAAATAACACCTGGGGTGCCTGGGTGTCTCAGTCAGTTAAGCCTCTGCCTTCAGCTCAGGTCATGATCCTGGGGTCCTGGGATGGAGCCCTGTGTCTGGCTCCATGCTCAGTGGGAAGTCTGCTTCTCTCTCTCTCTCAAATAAATAAAATCCTTTTTTAAAAATAACACCTCAGAATTCTTGTGAGATTCAAAGTATGTTATACATATAAGTGGTTAGAACAGTGTTTCATGCAATTATAAGCTCAGAATACTAGCCATTATTAGTAGTAGTAGTAATATTTCTAGAGTTTAGGGAAGAAACATATGAATACAAATAATATAGTTAGATAAGCAACCCCATAGGTATATGAAAAGACCAGAGATAGCCCAAGGAAATAAGAGATGCCTTTTATTATTGTTGGAGGAGGCTTCCTGTAAGGAGGCTGTGAATTTGTGTTTTGTTTTGTTTTTTTTAAAGATTTTACTTATTTGACAGACAGAAACACATTTAGAGAGGGAACACAAACAGGGAGAGTGGGACAGGGAGAAGCACGCTTCCCACTGAGCAGGAAGCCTGATGTGGGGCTCGATCCCAGGACTCTAGAATATGACCTGAGCAGACGTTTAACGACTGAGCCACCCAGGTGCCCCTGTGAGTTTGTGTTTGAAGGATAAGATTCACTAAGCAGACAAGGGATGGGGTTGTGAGATGAGAATACACGCTCCAGGAAGGTACATGGAGTCCAGAAGAACAAGGCATATTTAGGGAGGTAAAGTAAACTGGTACAGCTGGTGTGTAAAGGGAGGTTGGGACTATGGCTTCTGGGGACAGGGTAGTTCCAGAAAAGGACACAGAGATGACACAGGTCTTATATCCAGTTTATATTTTATCTTGGAGTTCTAAAGTTAGAGTTCTTAGACCTCTATTGGGCTTAGGAAATGGGCTTCAGAAAGACCACAAACACCTAGAAATTAAGTACCAGATCTTGTAGATGCATTTTAAGTGGGAAAATGTTCTGTGGCTTTTATCAGCGTTTTGAAAGGATGACTATCCCTAAAGCAAAGAACCACTGTTAGTGGTCAGAGAGGACAGGTAGGATTTTAAGCTGGATCAGGCCTAGTCGTAGAAAGGTCCCTCTAGTGGCATAGTGGAAGGACGCTGGCTGGGAGAGATCTGGAGTAAGGTCTGAGGACCCTGTTAAAGGTCTGGCAGAGGGGACTGAGGTTGGAAAAAAGGGGATGTAGAGAGAAAAGGGTGACCACTCTTCACTTGACATTAAAATGACTAGTTTTGGGGTGCTTGGGTGGGGCAATCAGTTAAGTGTCTGTCTTAGGCTCAGGTCATGATCCCAGGGTCTTGGGATCGAGTGCCACATTGGGCTCCCTGATCAGCTGGAAGCCTGTTTCTGTCTGTCACTCTGCCTGCTTGTTCTCGCTGTCAAAAAAATAAATATTTAAAAAATAAAAATAAAAATAACCAAAATAAAATGACTAGTTCTTTGTACAAGGATTTGTGGGATGTCTAATGTGTTCTAGGCACTGTGCTAGCTGCCAGAAATAAAAAAAAAAAAAAAATCCTAGCCATCTACAGAGCTTTGAAAGAACAGAGGAAACAGATAATGGAAAATTATCTAATTATAGCTATGATTAGTGTTAGGCCTCCCTTTAAAAAGACATTTCCAGGGTTCAGGAGCTATGTTTTACTCATCTATCTTCTAACGGTAACTTGCCCACAAGAAGTACTCAATTAATGCCTATCTAATAGAATAAAGATCTCAATTTATCTCCACCTGGTAACTTGTTCTAAGTGACTACCTGCCCTGATAATAAACATATCTAAACAGGTTTCCAGGGTAGTGCCAATGCCTATTTTATCCTTAATGACAAGATCCTGCTTTGTGAGACAAATCTTATGCTAACCTAAAGTTTACAAGTTACAAAATAATACATCCATTTCTTCAAGGAAACATTACAGTTGCTGGATATGTGATTATATCTGCTTGCCTCCTTCCTACTTTGAGGAAAAATATCAGAGACACGAAGCTGATGTATCTCTGCCTTCAAAGATCTTACAACAACATGGACAATTTTGCCTGTAAGAGGCAGGAAATAATGAAGGAGGAATAGGCTCATATCTGGAAGTTGTCTCAATAGAAAATTAGAAATACTGATCTCAGGGGCACCTGGGTGGGTCAGTCATTAAGCAGTTGCCTTCGGCTCAGTTCATGATCCCAGAGACCCGGGATCGAGCCCCACATCGGGCTCTCTGCTCAGCGGAAAGCCTGCTTCTCCCTCTCTCACTCCCCCTGCTTGTGTTCCCTCTCTAGCTGTGTTTCTCTCTGTCAAATAAATAATAAAATCTTAAAAGAGAAGAAATACTGATCTAGAATTTAGGAGAAAATTAGGAAAGTCATGGCTGAAACTAGAAATGGTTCAAATACTGTAATACATTTCAGCGTATGTATTTCTTTTCTAATCAAATAATGCAATACCTTTACTAACTTAGTGAAAATGTTATGTAATATTTACAATTCAACCAGTTCCTTCAACTACCTCAAGTGATCTTGGTGACGGACATCTGCCTATCCATCCAATTTCACCTGGGCTTTGGGTCACTTCAGAGCAGTCTGTTAGGATTCCCTAACTGAACTGATTAGCATTTTTAAGGCCAAACTAAAAATGCAACTTGTCTCTGCCTCTTTTAAATGTTTTCATATGGCTTACGGGGTTTCACTTGCTAATTTTCTGAGTATTATTTAGCTTTTTCAAAACCCTGTCCATCTGTACTTTTCTAAACATTAATTCTTTCATGGTAATATGGGTTAGGGGGAAGCACCTGGTTGCAGTAGCAGTAGAAAAACTGATTAAAATAAAGAATCAGGTCTTTGATATACTTATAGATACATGAGCTAACTTTTCTATTACTTTTTCTATGGCTAAAGGAATGTTAAGGGAAACACTTATTCATAATGGGTCCCTGTCTGTGGAATGAATGACCTAAAGCTGTCCTGGACTGATGTCATGGGTAATGGTTAACATCTTTGCTCCCTTCTCCCTTTTTGAAATGATCAAGAGAATTGATAACACATTGAACTAAATGTCAGCCAAAATCAATAACCAGGAGGTGAAAGTGGGCTGAAGCAAGGGAATTGACTTCAGACATAGAAGCAGGCCAAGGGAACAGAATTCCCAGCCAGAGAGGCTAACCTGCCCTCTGTTGCACTGGCGAAAGAATATGAAACCTGCTAGTGAAACTGGATGTCACCCACCCCAGAGTTCAGGTGGGAATGGCTGAGGGGGTCAAGCAGGTAGCCTGCCCCAGCTAGCAGGGGGGCTTCTTGGTGCACAGTCTCAACTCAACTGTCAAGCTTCAGAAGAAAATAAAAGAAAATAATTACAACATCATGTATTCCTGTGCAAAGGTAATTCTAAAAATTACACGTTAGTCTACTTGCGCTACACAATTTCCCACACTTTTAAAACCATTTACTTCTACTTTTAATTTTCTCTTCATTTTATGAAACCCTTCTCCATTTTTTATGTTGATTTTTCTAGCAATTTTAACAGTTGTGTCTTTGATTATATTTTTAATTTGCAGTCTAGTTTAAGGTTTCAGAGAAAGAGTGAGAAAGAGACTGACAGAGAATGAAATAGTGAGAGTGAGTGAGTGAGACAGAGAGAGATATATCTGTGTTTGAATTTCTGTACTTCTGTATTTAGAATGATCCATTGCCTTCATCTCAGAAGATTGTTAGCAGCCAAGCCCAAAGTATCTTTTATAATAGTCCAGGCTGAAGCTGCTCTTGATTTAAACACATGCTCAAAGGCAAATAAAAAGACAAGATGGCACTGAAGCCCTTAATGCAATGCAGCTCCACACAGATCTTTTTATAAACCTTGAAAACTTTTTAAAAAATATTTCATTAGTAGAGGAAGTTCAGAGCAAAATTTGGAGTTATGACTGTTTAATCAATGTGTTGATTAAATAAAAGTATCAGTTTTCAAAACATACAAAGATATCAATCATCTAAGTGTAAAGGTCATAGAGATTACTGAAACAGCTTCCTAAGTAGTCTCACCTCCATTTTCAGCACCTCTCCATGGAGCCATTCATGACACTCACTTGCTTAAACTTCTTTACAGTGGTGACTCACTGATTTTGGTCCCCGAATCAGGACCACCATCATCACCTTGATTCCTACCTCTTAGTATTGACCCCCTCATGTAGTTCCCTCCCAGCGAATGTGGGCTGGATTTAGTGACCCACTTCTACCCGACAGAATGTGGCAGATATAATGGGATGTCACTTTCAAAATTAGGTTACAAAAAAGACTGTGGCTTTTGTCTTGGGGTCTCTCTCTTGCTTGCTTCTTCTGAGGGAGGCCAGCTTCCATATTGTGAGTTGCCTTGTGGAGAGTCTTGGTCTACAGGACCAAGAGAGGTCTTCAACTAACAGCCAGCAAGAAACTGAGGCCTCAGTCCAATGATCTGAGGAATGGAATCTTTCCAATGACCTCATGAGTGATCTTAGAATCAGTTTATCCTTCAGTCCAGCTCTCAAATGAGACCAAAGCCCTACCTGGTCTCATTTGAGAGCTGGACTGATACCTACCTGACTCCAATCTTCACCTGGATTCTTGACCCCCAAATTGTGAGATAATAAATGTTTGTTGTTTTAAGCCAATTAGTTTTGTGATGATTTGTTATGTAGCCATAGATAATGAGTATTTTTGGGAACTTGACAAAAATGCAAATTGTGAGGATCTACTCCAGTCTTAGTGAACCAGAAACTTTGGAGGTAGGGCCCAGCAATCAGTGTTTTACCAAATCTTTCAGGTGATGCTGAAACATGTTCAAATTTGAGAACCATTATCTTATAGAAGAAAGTCTAAAACACTTAGCTGAGCCTACAAGGCCCAGTCCATGGCCTTTTTATTTTTCTTAAACCTTTGTTCCCTCATCTTGTATCATTCGTCCTTAAGAATTATCCATTCCAATTCATTTTAGCAGCAGTAGTTGCAGCTGAACACGCTTTAGCAGCCACCAACTGACTTATTAGATACTTAAGCTATTCTAACTATATATATTATTTCATCTATCAATAATAAAGAGAGTAATGATAGATACCATTTGAGTACAGACTCCAGAAGAGGTCACCACTCTCTTTATAATGTCGCATGAAAATTTGCAAGCCAAACCCTATAAAAACTATAGGATTACCATCTCATTTTAAAACTAAGGAAAACAAGTTTCAGAAAGATACAGCGACTTGCCTGAGATCACATGGAGAACTGTTAGCGTCAAGATCTGATATGAGTCTGACTGCAGAGTTTGCACTTCGAGCCAGAACATTGCACTACTTCCCAGAATACATAGACTGCAGTTCCTTCAGCTCCCTGTGCCCTCCTAGGTCTCAAGGCCTTTTCCATCAAACTAAGTTCAGGGGTAACTGCTTTTATGAAACTGTCTGACTCTCTCTGGAAAATATACATGCCCATTCTTCATGCTTACTGAAAGCTTATTATATGCCTGAAAATATTCCAGGTATTATAAATTTAGCACTAGAAGAAAACAATAAACCAACAAACAAAAATTACTGCACTGAAGCTTATATTCTATTTTGGGGTTAGGGGAGATGGCCTAAAAAGATATTCTTGAAAACTAAACGATTATTCTAGATGATAATAAAAAAGTAGCATATAATAACATAGAGAACATATACAGAAAATCTGGTAGGGGTGGAGGAAGTATCTTCTGATATTAAATATCATAGTTAGAGAGTCCCATGCTAAAGGATAAATTTGAATAAATTCCTGATGTAGTCCAAGAAGGCAGTTTGTGGTAGGGACTATCATGACTAGGTAAAAGCAAGCACAGAGGTCCTGAGGGAGGAGAGTGTCAGCTTTGTTGGGGAAATAGCAAGGAGACCAGGGCAGCTGGAGTGGATTGAATTAAAGAGCAAGTAGCAGGAGAGGAGGCCAGAGAGAGAAAGGAAAAGAGGTATCAAGAAGGGCCTTATAACCCATTATAAAGAATTTGGAGTTTTCTCCTCTTGGGATGGGAAATCACTGAAGGATGTTGAACAGAAGGAAGGGCACAACTTAATTTGTACTTATCAGAAAACTTTGGCTGATGTGTTGAGAAAAGACTATACAGGCAAAACTAGAAGCAGATAGACCAGTTAGAGTAGTTAGGAACCTATTTCAACAACCTAGGGTCTAGATCAGTGATCATGGACGTTTGGGCCACGATAATAACAGTGGAAATGAGAAAGTGATTAAATCCTCGATATATTTTAAAGACAGATCTGACAGTATTTATTAAAGGATTTGATACAGAGTGTGGAAGAAAAGGAGTCAACTTTTTTGACTGGAATAACTAAAAGGATGGAGTCATCCTTTGCGGAGATAGGGAAGAATGTGTAACATGTAGGGTTAGGGGAAAGTTCAAGAATTTGTGTTTGGAATGTTAAGTTTGTATGGCAGGTTAGTTATCTAAATGGAGATGTCCAAGTAAAAATCACATATACAAAGACATTCAGATGAGCAGTTGGTGACAGAGATGTATATCTGGGAGTCATCAGTTAACATGCAATATTTAAAACCATGAGACTAGATGAGATTATTGAGAGAATGAACAGTTAAAATCCTTAGGACTCCTTGAATAAATGTGTATGTTCAAATACAGCCCTTCCTCACTCTTTTCTTACCTTCTTAAACATTTGGTAAATATATATTATATGCTTGGCAACCAGCTAAACCTTAGACCTGGTTTTTCTGCTTGTTCATTTCTCTCTACAACTAAAACAAAAATGTGCTGAGCCAGGACCCCATTTATATTCATCTTTCCAATCCAGGTACCTGGTATATAATAGGTTTTTAATCCATGTTTTTTGAACAGTCTGTTAACTATAATCAACTCTATTAAGACCAGAGGTAGGAAAATAAGACAAAAATCAATTATAGTCCATACAGAATATGATGACCTTGTTTAAAATGCTGATGGAATATAAGGGAAGGCCATTCGGTTTAGTCTGGAATCTTTAAATTCTATTTAATCATCAAAGATGTACTAGGACATAAAAGTTAAATATGGGTAAGGAAGTGAGGCCAGCATATGGAAGGAATGTCAGAAATAATGAAAGGAGAGACCTTAGAGGGAGCTGAGGTCCAGTTTACTCAGTGTCTGCATTTCAGAGTCTATACAGGAATCCAAAGAACATCTTGAAACTTCAGACATTAGACTAAAGCCATACTTTCTCCATGTTCTGCACCTGAGTAAACCTGAGAATAATTTCATAACATAGCAGAAGAGAGGGTTTGGAACCTGAGAGAAGTAAGAGAAGATGTAATAATGCTCTAAGAAAACTAGAACTGGAAGTTCGATTCTGTCTTATTCAGATCAAAAAGATTGAAAAATTGTGATAATCAAATGAAATTATAGTCCACATTATGGTATATTTTGGAATTGGGAGAAGACTAGCTCACTCTGGAAAGTGCTCTTATGTTCACTTTGAAGTAGATGAGAAAAAGCTGAATGGAAGCAAATGAAAAAAATAATGTCTTCAAGCAGTTTTCAGAGAAAGCTGTCACAACACTTTAGCATTGCTGAAAGACTTATCAGAGAGGGACATTTCTTCCCCTATAATATCCTCCAATGAGCAGTGTCATTTTTAAAAAGTTTATCAATAATGCATATTCAAAATAAATTTTATGTTTCTTTTCTATTTTTATGAGGTTATATTTAATTTGAATGAAGCATAATCCTTAGCCAGAATGTCTTTCAATGAGAGCAATACTCATCTATTCATATAAATTCTGAGACGGCTCAAGCCTTTTTTTTTTTTTTTTTTAGGGGGATATTGTTTTCTTGAATTTTCACTGAGGGTGAGAAAATTAATAATGTAATATGTATTTTTCATTCTAAGTTTAATCACCTCAGATTCTATGAAATTAGAGCTATAAGATATGGGGGGCGAAATTCAATTATCGAAAGCTATTCAATACAAGTCAATAAATATTAATCAGGTTCATTTGGTACCTAAGGAACTTCATCAACTGTTGTGGAGGGGTGAGTGGACAGCAAAAACAGTAACAACAACACAAAATCCTTGATTTCAAATTATTTCAATACAGTAGGGAGGAATCATGGAAGGAAATAATGAATAAGAAAAGTGTCATAAATGCTATTAGGATTCAGATTTGAATGCTAAGATGAAGCAAGTGATGGCATTAAACAAATCTAATTACTGTTTGTTGAAAGAAGTGAATGATTTGGGAAAGTGCATCAGACAGAATGATTCTACTCCAAGTAACAAAATACCAGCGCAAAGAAGTATAAATTAAGAATTTATTAATAAATTGACTAAAAAAGAACCTCAGATATAGGTCGTTCTATAGTTCAAGAATTTAGTAGCTTGATGATTACAGGACTCTAGTCATTCTGTAATATACTTCGATTTTCCCTCATCATCACAAGTTGCCTGCCACCATTACAAACATCAATTCCTCATCCAGAAATACCCAAAAATCATGGAGAGAAAAATAAAATCTTTCCAGAAGAATTTCTTTTTTAATTAAAGAGGTAATCTGTTAGCAGAAGCTTGTCCTTCATCATCGTCCATTACACACACACACACACACACACACACACACACACACACACACGTTGCCCTATGTTCCCTAGCTAGAATCAGATGGTCATGCCCAGAAATGTAGTCTGGGAAAGAATGTGTGTGTGAATTTGAGCTTTTGTTGGAGCTCTACCAAAAAAAAAAAAAAAAAAGAAAGAAAGAAAGAAAGAAATTGCTGCCGAGTAGGAAAACAATATTGGATGCTCTCAAAAATATCACCCCCTCAAGTAATTTCTTTGAACAATGTATAATATCCATCATCCTTATCATCCCCCTACTGCAATGCCCTCCTAAATTCTCCAATGGAATATAAATTTCCCCCCATGTCCCCACCCCTGGTCTTTGGTATCTGGTGCTTGCAATATTAGACATCTCCATGCTTCAGTGACTTACTCTTTTATATTTTTTGTAGCATTTTATAGTACTTATCAAGTATTGTTTTTAGTTAGCACTTCATGAATACAAACTCATGCAATTCTCACACCAACCCTAGTGGGTAGGGTTACTGTTCTCTCCGCTTATAGATGAGGAAACAGAGGCTCAATCAAGTTAAATGATTGGCCTATAGTTAGATTGGCCTAAAGATTGGGCATCTTCACCAGTTGGCCATGCTAATTCCGCAGCAGCTTGAGAAAACTTGTTCTCTCTTGAAAACTCAAACATCC
This sequence comes from Spilogale gracilis, assembly GCA_004023965.1. Taxonomy (NCBI): domain Eukaryota; kingdom Metazoa; phylum Chordata; class Mammalia; order Carnivora; family Mephitidae; genus Spilogale; species Spilogale gracilis. The sequence continues at coordinate 55,035 of PITA01003761.1, forward strand.
TGGAGGAAGCTGGTTATTAAACTTGAGTATTAATAGACATTATTATGACACAGCTTGATTGAGTAGTAAGCCTGGCTACCCAACAACACTGGGTTTTGGTTTCTTCATCCACAAAATGAGAAAGAAAAACAAATGAACCAAACAAAGCACTTCCCAAAAAAGCATGACCTCCAGAGTAATTTTCACCTTAACATTCAATGACAGAATTGACAATAACTGAAGAAGCACTGATTGAAGTTCAAAGTCAGACTCTTATTCTCTAATACTATTCTTCCTATTTCCATTTTTGTCTTTTTATAGTCCATATTCCACACAGCAACCTGAGAGATCTTTTAAAAATTAAACCAATCCTGGTGTTCCCTTAAAGGGCTCCATATGACTTTTCATTGTTTGTTTGTTTGCTTTTTTTTTTTAATATCCAAACGCCTTATAATGTCCTCAAGATCTCACAGGATCTGTCCCCATACTATTTCCATTTCCTTACCAACTATTCACCCATCACCTCGACCTTCTCCCTATGCTTTGCCATTCTAGCTTGTCCAGCTACAGGACCATTGTCCTTCTGTTCTCAGCAGCAAGTCCTTTTGTCCCAACTCTTTATAGGCTCCTCCTCACTCAGCTTTCAACTCAAACTTCACCTCCTGACAGTGTTTTTGCTGACCTGCCATCCACCTCAGGTCCGCTCAGCTCCTTGGCTGACCCAATTGTTCATCACACTGTCCTGCTTTCTTCCCTTCACAGAATTTTTCCACTTTCTTAAAACATTTTGTTCATTAATTGGAGGGCAGAAATCATGCCCATTTTTAAACCAACAACTAAAATAAAGGTACTTTGGTGAAAAGGAGCTTCTCATTTCTGGTAAGACAATCAAAATATTTTGGGAACTAACTGAAAATAGGTTCATAAGTAAACATTTTCAAAATTAAATGAATGGGCATATATAAAACTAAATGAATAAGTAGACTTCTATTTTGTGTTTTTGACTTTTATTAAATATTTGTTATAAACATAAGGGCATATCTAGACATTTGTCAGATCACCATATCAGTGAAAAGGACTAATTTTTTGGGGGGGGTTACTAATATTATCTAAATATCAGTAGTCAAATAGTTACAGTCATGTGATTTCCCCCCTTTGCAGCTTCCAAATGAAGAAACAAATCTTTCTCCATTTTACTTAACTATATCTTCCTCTTCTAAGAAGCACTAAAAACTTATGTATTTTTTTGGAAATAAGTCGGCCTCTGAAGAATTTTCAAATGATAGAAATTATTGTACTTAACATCTACTTTAGAAACAGCTCCCATATTAGATGACAGCAGATTAATTGATTGGGATTGATAATGGGAGCTGGCTGTTCTTAATTCCCTACCCTGTGATGATTCAACTTCCTGTATCTAATAGTCCTTTAAAGTCACTATTGGCTTAAATTTTGCAATAATGTAGAATTTATAATGTGCCTTGATAAAGGACAAAAAGATATTCACTGAGGTACATGATGGCAAAATATCAAATTTTGTATTTCTTATATTTTATTTTCTTCGAAGCAAACAGAACATTGTGAATTGTCATTTCTGTTTTGGTACAAGCTGCCTGGTGGTCTATACCACAATAGAGATATTTAAAATTAATGGACATGCAAAAAAGAAAAAAAAAGTTAGTAAACGTGCTATTTTGGGAGATATGGGTGGGAAAGGCAATCATGCCAAGTGTGAAGTATTCATTTTATTCCTTTCTCTCCTTTTCTAAGCTATATTGTACATAATCTTCCATAAGAGGCAATTCCTCACTTTAGGTTATTAGCTATAAGAAAATTAGGTTTCATATCCAACTTAGTAAGTCAGGTCTTAAATTTGAGACTATAGGGTTCCCCCCCGCCCCACCACCACTATCCAAAAGTAGAGCATTCTTCTGAAAGCTTTTGTAAACTGAATAGTGTAAAGAGAAGTAATTATCATATTGTAAAAACAAAAATCCTCTTCAAATTTCTTTCAGTTGGTGAAAACAATTATTAACATAGGTCTTTCGTAAAAACTAAGTGGTATAAGGCAAACTTTCAGAAAGAGACAGAAACCTATACTTGTAAAGACTATTAAGAGTTTCAGTGCTCCTTCAGTAACCAGATGCAGGCAAAATGTATTTTCAATGTTTTCTGTTCTTTTTACTACTTATAGCTTGTCAAAGCTACTGCAATTTTAAGACTTTTAAAAGCTGATCATTTTACATATAAAGAATATATGGTGACCTCAGCAAACAACAAAGGCCTTTGTAAAAACAGGGAAATCCAATACCTGTGGTTTGAATAAATGGATGGAGGGACAGATGACTATACTGTGGCAGACACAAATACTGTTCAGTTAAGCTCAACATGTAATGAGAATTAATGGTAACTAGAGCCTGTGCTAGGCACTGAGGAAATGCAATTGAAGGGGCAAGTCTTCAGTCTTCAAACCAGCCCTCTGGGGTGGAGACTGACACTAACAGAAGCTCATGTGTTAAGAAAGTGGTAAGTGAAGAGTGCTTTGGGAAAACAAAAAGTAGAGCTGAAATTGTGACCTGAACTGACCAAGCAGAGTTGAAGTGTACCAGGGGAAGTCTAGGCAGATGGAGCAGCATGAAACAAGGTGTGGACAGTATGGTGAGTGGGGGCGGGGGGCATAGTACAAATGGATGACTACTTGACATGACAAGGTAGAAGTACCGGAGAAGATGGAACAATGGGAGATGGGGCCGGATCATGGAGGGCCTCATCAGTCATGCTGGAGAGACTGCACTTTATCTAATGAGGTGTTGGGGACACATCAAAAGAGAAAATATTCTGATGGGAAAATGGAAGATAGATTCCAGATCCAAAGACCAAGGGTCAAATCACGTCTCTTACTGAAATTTTTTATTACAAATGCAGGTCTCTTATCATCACATGAAAAGTAGGGGCTGTCCTTAAAACCCGACATTGATCTATAATGGAGAGAATGAATAAGCAAACAACTGTGGGCAAAAGAAGTACATGTACAAAAGGGGACTATAAAATCACCAGAAAGAAGTTTGGATGTATGGCTCCAGGAATTAGGTTCATTATTACATCTCATTCTGTTTTATTAAAATTAGGCAAGACCTACTTTCCTATTGTGTCTCTAATATAAGTTATTCATTAAAAAATCCTAATAGTAACCTTTATGGGGGGAGTCAGAGGTACCTCAGTGATCTTTATCTGATGGATTTCATATGAAAATTCCCACATTTTTATACAGCCATGACATTAAACTTGACTAACTCTTCTTTGGGACAAGCTATATAGTGTTGAACTTTGTTGTTTCAACTTTGTTAAAAAAGAGCCTTCCTCTTCCATGGAAGCCAATTACAGCATTTTGGGAGTCAAAGTGTCAACTCCTATCAGCTCTGTTGTTCTCTCCATTTACTTTTTCAACCTATTCTTCTATAGTGCTTCCTGGGCTTCCACACTCCTCTCTGCCCCAGCTTATTATTCTATCTGCCTTTAGAGTTATCAAGCTTGAAAAAAGACTGCAATGTAATTCCCTGGCTCTCAGGGCACCTGGGTGGTTCAGTTGTTGAGCATCTGTCTTTGGCTCAGGTCATGATCCCGGAGTCCCGGGACTGAGCCCCACATCGGGCTCCTTGCTCCACGGGAAGCCTTCTTCTCCCTCTCTCACTCCCCTCTCTGCTTGTGTTCCCTCTAGCTGTGTTTCTCTCTGTCAAATAAATAAGTAAAATCTTAAAAAAAAAATAATTCCCTGGCTCTCAAAGTTATGTGTTCAGAAATGGGGGAAGGGTGACTCTTTCAGGACAACTTTATGAATGTTCTCCTCTAAGTTCTGCCTGCCATGAGTCAATCTGTCTCTATGTTATGCTTCCTTTGTCTTCTATAACATTTTCTGCCTTTTTAACAAAACTGAAAATCCAACTCTTTATGTGGGTTTCTTGGGTTTCCTACATTTTGGAAACAGTCTTTCTAATATCTGGGAGGACATTTTATGCAGAATTCACTTCTATGAATATGTGTTGTTGGTTAGGACTCCAAGCTCAGCATATGAAAATGTTTTATCTTCTCCTTAATGTTGACTTATTTATTAGAAAATAAGATCATACATCGAGTGCCTCCATGAAGCTTCATGACCCTCAATTTAGCCATTGATAAAAATGACCTTTTTCATAATTTAGACTTTGCATATACGGTTACAGCACAGTATAAAAATATAAAAATAATTTCTCTACCTGTTCCACTAGCTTCTTAGACAACCAAATATTGTTGTAAAATACTATGTAAAATCAATATAAATATGTCACTAAGAATTCTTAAATGTGTATCAGTTGTGAAGGGTCTACTTTGATATTTATAAAACAAAAACACATGCCCAGTTCTGCTTAATGGATTCAGCCACTTAACACACTTGTGGATTTAAAGACTATGAAGCCAACACAACTGCCCCTATGAGTAACTTGGGACACATAGAATTAGCTAACTGTCTTTTTGTGATAAGGGGCAAGTCACTAACAGCACCTGTAATTAACCACCTGCTTGTCTAATTACAGAATCACAGATTAGATATTCTGGAAAGCAATTCAAGTTCCACATTTCAGATTAAAGATACAGATTTACATAATAGGAGAACATTTATCCCACTAATGGTTTCTAATAAATTCAGACTCAATTTGCATTAAGGAGAGTCACATTTGGGACCTGAATTTAAACACTATTCAAGATTTCTCTCTGGATGCTATGGAAGCTACAAGAAACAGTGGCTACTTGAGATAAATCCATTTTGAGGGATAAGTATAGAAAAATGGATGCATTTTTGACACATAAAAATTAGATTTAGAGCTTGAAAAGAAATAAGATTATTCTTTTCTCACCACAAAATATAGGCTTTGAAAAACAAAATTAAAATGCATTAGTGATATTTGGTTGAGTCCCATCAAATAATATAACCAACTAGCCAAACCACTCGCAGCATTAAAAGTATATGGACAGGAAACCTTAGACAGGATTTTAAGAAAATGATTAATTTCACTGATGCATTCATTCATTTAGTCAAACAGTTAGTGAGGATCTACTCTATGCCAGACAATATTTTAGGTGTAGCAGTTAATATAAAAGACAGAAATCTTTTCCTTAATGGAGCTTGCAGGAGAGGTACAAGTAACTAACAGGATAAATAGGTATGATAATACAGTATTTGGTCAGTAAAGGCTGGGGAGAATAAATGATGTGGGGGGAAGGGAGACAGGAAGAATCCGTGTGGGGGACGGGGGCTGGTATTTCAGAAGAGTAGGCAGGGAATGTCTCATTGAGAAGGTGATTCTTGAGTAAATAACTAACAGAAATGAGAAGGCAAATCTCACAGGTCTCTAGGGAGCAAGCATTCAAGGTCATGCCAAGACTATTCTGAGGGTGGCTGCTGTGAGGAAAAGCAAGGAACAGAGTGAAATGGAGAACAAAGGAGAGAGCAGTAGGAGAGGTAATCAGGGAGGACGATGTTCATGTGGAACCTTGAAGGTAATAGTACAGAGGTGGATTTTTACTTTGGGTGAAGAGTCTGGAGGGAACTTTGTTAACTGACAGAACGGGAAGGGAAAAGTGTGTTGTAAAATTTTCAAAGCTGAGAAACTGGTGTATCTGAGTTATGAATAAAGTTAAGTACTCCATTTAAAAATGAGGAAATCAAAGCACAGAGCGATGAGGATTTGCCCATATGTAGCTGTGTAGCTAGTAAGAACCAGGGTTGAACTTGAAGCTAAATTCTAATTAGATCACATGTGCAGTGTCAGTTTCACAGGTTCAGGAAGAAACGTATCTTAGCCTCAGGGAGACTAGAGATTGGTATTGAGGAGTTTAAGATCAATGACCCTAAGCTGAACAACTGAATTAACCAAGTGTTGGGGGAAAATGGAATTCTCTAACATTATTCTTTGAACTCGCTTTTGGCAAGTATGCCATTTATTAAGTATCTTTAAGCAGAGAATGTTTCATCTTTAAGCAGAGAATGTTTCACAAAGATTTCAAGTGGTTAAATTTATCTGTGCCAACATTTTTTTCTTTGGAGGTTAACTTAAAGTAGTCTCAAAAATTAGTTTAGGGGACACAGGATGGTCCTCTGTCATTTGCATCTGCAAAATATATCTGTCTTCCATCTACAGTTGGCGATAAGAGCATGTGCACAGGTAAACAGGGCTTCACAAGAAAGTGCTCTATGGCTATTCAGCTCATGGTTAAGGTATCAAGGTAATTAAACTGGAGCAGGAATTCTTCCTGCAGGCTTGTACCTTGGCCCCATCACAGCTGCAGAATGCATCCCAAACCCTGACCAGCTGTCTTGCAAATGCATGCCCTTGGTCAGAAGGACACAGCCATATAAGTCAATCACTGTGGATGGAAAAGAGATTACTCAGAGAACATGCCATACTGATAGTGGGTCAGCAGCATCCTTTTAATACTCACAGGCAACCCACTGATTAGTCTTGAGTTGGAATAAAGCTGGTTACTTCCCTGGCTCATGACAACAAAGGCAGATGAGCAACAATTTTGTTTCTTGGTGTGAATGTCTCCTTATGTCTGCGGGTGCTCTGCTGAGCATCTCTCTCTCAGTGGGTCCCTTTGTGTGGGAGTATGTACATGTTCTATTCTGGGATGTGATCAAATAAGGCAGCATTTTGTTTGTTTTTCCTCTGTGCTCTTCTTGAAAGGCTGGGTCCAACTTCAGTTTTCATGAATTGTTCTACTCTAATTGAATGTATCAAGCACTAGAGGCTCTTGAATTCAGGGCATAAACTGAATGATATAATACTGCCGATTAGTATGTTGTTATTAAGATTAGAGTCTTTAGCACATTTTCCAAGATGCTGTGCTTGCATCTAAGATGCTAAGTTGCTAAAAGCTTTTGACAAGTTTTGACAGAGATCAGTTTCTGAAATGGCATAGTCAATGAATCATCTAGGCTAGAGTGAAGGAGGCAACATGTCGTAGAGGTGTGGATACTGACTCCAGTTCTAGTCTGTGCTGTGGGGCTCCACAGTTAAGATACCTTGCAATAGGGTACTAACTGCTTTAGATAAAATGATCTCTAAATTTTCTTCAAAACATAAAATGTTTCTGGGGGTTCACTTCATATTGAGAGTCAAAGTGAAAAATATCTATTGGAGGTCAGGATAAATTACTTGTGACTAACACCATTAGCTCGGGCCCTATACAGACCTGTAATGTCTCTGGTGAGCTTGTGCAATGAATATAACTTAAAAAACTTAGCTTCTCATTTGCAAGACAAGAATAAAAATCCAGAAACAATTTTTTGGGAGGATTAATTCAGATAACATAAGTGAATGGCATATAATAGTAAAGTTTAGCTATTATTATCTCTTTCTCTGCATATTCCTACATATTTTATGTATATAAATCATTTCATTGCATTAGTAATGCACAAATAAAAAGTTTGTCACATTAAATGCAACCTTATCTAACATAATTTGAGGGAAAATGAAGATATACCCACAATAAAATCTGAGTGCAAAATACCTGAAATTCCTGTATCAGCAATTACTTTTTATACTAATAGGGAACTAAAGAACCCATCCTAATAGTATCGAGTTGCATGGGTGTTTATTGGCATTTGCTTGCCAGTTTAACAAGTCCTTGTAAGGCTGCTGCCAGGGTAGATGAGCACTGCTAGTGGGGGTGAGCAGGGGTGAACCGCTGAGTAGTGGTGAGTCACAGGGGCCCAGCCTGGAAGGGCACATCCTGTAAAGCACTACCTTAAGAAAGCCCAGGACTGTCAGTTATCACCAGGTATCTGGTGTAGGGCAAGAGTGACGTGAAAAAAGATGAAAAGAGGGTTAAATAGCTCCCAAATCCCTGGGTCACTATATATTGAGTGACAGGACTTTGTTAGGCACTGCTTTCTCCCCCTACCCCCATAAGCCATAGACATGGGAATCAGTTATCTCATGCTGAGCCATTTTTCTCAGTATTGGTCAGTTTTTAAACAGAAATTCTTTGGCTTAGAGCAAGCTCACAAATCAAGATCTGCTTATTCTGAACAGGGCCATGCACTAGTCAATTTTGAAGTAAAATAATATTTTCCTCCAGCATCTTTTGATGGGCATAATTCAATTTTCCTCACATGAATATTTTTCTTCTTATAACCTTTGCTTTCCTTAGTCATTTAAATTATAATGTGAATTTCATCATATAGCTCTCCCTTTTAGTCCACATGGCAGCTTTACAATGGAATACTCTTATTCTTCATTATAATTTATTAACCTGGAACTTCATAAATATTAGAAATATCATTAATTTGGAATGCCAGGAAGAAAAAATAGTAACCTTCAATAAAAAAAAAAAAAAACAAACAATTCATTGCACCTGATAACTCATTTTAACCACCAAATAATGTCACTGGGCTAGTCTCCATTCTCCAAAAGGACAACATATGAAAGAATCAAATAACGAGTCAATGTGTATGTGGAATTTGGGATCGTTACATTTTGAAACCTCACTCCAATTTTGGCACATTTATACTGCAAACACTTGTGGCTGCCACAAATAAGTTTAACACTTGTGGCTGCCACAAATAAGTTTAACCTGTGAGGATAGGATGATGGTATCATGTAGAACCATTAGATAGTTATGCTTGAGCCTCAAGACGATTCTGGAAATTGTCAGCTGACTATACTTGAGGAACACACAAAGATCCTGAAATAGTTAACTACACACCACCTGAAACTACTGTCTTCTACAACAGCTGTCCTCATTCTGGGACAATATTGCTAAGTAAAGTAGATGTTTGCCAAGTATTCTCCAAAAAGCTTTTTCGTTCATGTATTTGCTTATTTTTAATTATGTAGGACACACTTTTAGCCAAGAGAATGTACACAGAAGTAATAGGGACCATTTCTAGGCGTGGGTCATTAAAACTTCTCATAGTTGCTTTTCCATGTTCTTCTGTACTTTCTGTTGTATAGAATAGAGTTAGCCCCAAAGCGATATCTGAAGACACGCTGAAGATGGAAACATGTCCAGCAGGTGAAATCTTGGAGAAGGCCATCCTGCCAACCTCACCACCTACTTCACTTCCTGTTCTGTCAGCACGAGGAAGGGAAAAATATCTGGTGTTTGAGTTATTTCTAAATTAAGGAATAATTGCTTATAGAAACTAGTATACTATAATAGAGTGAATACTGCAATTTGAGAATTTGCTCTTGTAAGCCACTGAGATATGTTTGTTTTTAATTTACTGTAGCATAAGATAGTTCATCTAGAATCCCACTAATCATAGGCAATGTATTTTCATAGATGAATTCTAACATGTGAATTGGTGAGCTCTCGGCAAAGAACAACAACAACAAAATAACTGAATATAATCACTGAACATGACCAATTGAGTAACAGTCATTTGAAAGAATAAACAAGTCTGTATAGAGACAAGGGAGAGTACAGGCATTTGTGAACTTTTGCATTAAGATTCCACATCTGACACTCATGGAATGCAGGAGTGTAAAGGAGCACACTGGCTATTTTTATTTCACATTTGAGGCTCAAATGGACTTCATGAAAAAGAAACACTACTACATTGCTGGTGTAGGGAGAGAACACATTTTTTACTGGAAAAAGAAATTATTTATTTAAAGGACACTAGCAGTAAGGGATTTAAATCTGTTTTTACTCTATGAAGTCACTGGTCCTGTAGAAGATATTTTCTATTTATAGTAGATAATGTATTTATACAACCAGAAAGTGCCACAAAGAACATTATTCAAAGTAGATGAATACTCTCCTACACATAAAAACAAAATTGGCTATCACGTGAAGTTCTGGGTTCTAAATATAGACTGGCTAAAGGAAATAATGACAGTTCAAAGAGAAGATAAAATGATCAAAGAAAAAAGTTAAAGACAGAAGAAAAAAAGAATTATTCACTTTGAGGATGGGAAAAATAAAAGATAGTAGGTAGAGAATAACCAAAAAGAATAAAATCATGAAGGGAATTTTTAGACGCAAACACTTTGTGGAATTCCAAATTTACAGACCTACGGAAGTAGACAAGATATTTAATATTAAATAAATCAAAGTAATTACTTTTGAATATAGTAAGATGTATATTTCTGTAGCAAAAAGCACTGGAAGCATTGAGTATGGGCCGAACAACACATAAAGGAGGACTTATTTGCATTTATAAGTGATACATTCACAGAGAAAAATAGATGTTAGTTTTAATAGCATAAGTTTGTACCTCATTTGCACACCTATATATGTATATTTGTATACACACACATATACAGACACATGATAGGTAAGTATACTTCTACATATATATTCATGCTAACTAAGGACATATTTCTGAAACTACTTCCTTTCATTAAAGAATATGCTAAGAAGGAAATATCACAAGGTATTATTTAATTTGGGTCCCTGTACTTTTCCTCCTTCCTCAGTAACATTAAATCAAAGTTGGTATTTTTCCTTGTATTTCATTTCAATTACACAGGGAATCTCTTAGAGAGAGAACATTTTCTGTTTTACGTTCTGTTTATTGTTACAGACAAACCTGTTATGGCTTTTCCAAATTCAACGTTTGGCATTTTTTTCTTCTTCTCTTAATTGTCCCTGTAGTCTCTTTTCCTGTTTATTATGGACCTTTTTATCCTCCGGCAGATTCTTGATATCATAAGTCAAAACACGAGTTGCTGAATTTTCCAAGTCAGAGTCAGAATTGGTCCTTTGGTATCATTGAGACATAAGAGACTGCAAATTTCTAGCAATTACGTACTTCAACTTGCTAGATTTTTTGAGCCAAGAATATATTTTTTTAAATAATGACACAGAAAGTACACATGTTATGTTGTCTGTACTCTCAAATTTATATATAAAATTAATTCATGCATATCCCCTCTCTTTGCTTAATGACAGTATATTCGTTCTATTGAATTAAGAGAACTTTTTAAAAAAAGAACTGTATTTTTGTTGGCATTAACTTAGCTTATAGAAGACATTTTTATGGGCCCTATTGAAATCAATTTCATCAGGTGAAAATTTGAAAACACTCTACTTAAAGAGGCCTGATGTAATGCTTTAAAATCCTTATCAAATAAAATATACTTGTGATTTTTGTTGAATAATATTTGTATCTGTTCGGCTACTTCTGGAAGAAAACAGAAAAGAAGAATGCTATAATGGACAATGAAGGTCACTACTTAGCATATGCAGCCGTTACTTATCTGGAATTCAAAAAACTTCTTATTTCAACATCTATGTGGTAAGTGGTCCTTCAAATCTCTAGGTAGTATCTCAAGGTTCCTTTTAAATGAATTTCTCAGTGTACTGAAATTCACACTCCTCAGAATATACTGTGAAAATGGGCGCCTGGGTGGCTCAGTGGGTTAAAGCCTCTGCCTTAGGCTCAGGTCATGATCTCAGGGTCCTGGGATCAAGGCCCGCATCAGGCTCTCTGCTCAGCGGGGAGCCTGCTTCCTCCTCTCTCCCTGCCTGCTTCTCTGCCTACTTGTGATCTCTCTCTGTCAAATAAATAAATAAATAAATAAAATCTTTAAAAAAATAGAAAATACTGTGAAAAGAGAGGATCTTTCCACAAAACAAAAAATAACACTCTCATTAGGAACTGCTTGTTTGCAAAGGTGAAGTTTACATTTAGAAAACATACACATTAAACCCTATGTAGTCAACCTTCTCTGCCTAAATGTATTCTGTAGAGATGTTACTCTTTAAATTTTCAAACCTAGCTTGTATTTCTTTATTGTCCAGAGACTCATGTATGATCCTCAAACTGCTCTCCAATTATTTTAAGTATATATGCATATAAGTCCCCTCAATTTAGTAGGCTCATGGGGACAGAAATGGTTGTTCTGATTTACTAGTATCCTCCTATCTACCTTTTCCTGAACAGGCTAGTTTTACTACTGTACTACAATAATTTAAGAAGAACCATCTATATACAACATGACACACAAAGTACCATGTGGTTACAGAGAAGCAAAAGGCATGATCTCTAGGTTTCAAGAATGTTCTTACAGTTTAACTGATAACATAGGACACAGAAATTACCTGACAACAACGCAGTATATCACTGGCCACAATAAATAATCAGTGCTCTATGAACTCTAGGAAGTTATGCTGAAGAGGACAAGGTTTCCGGAGACAATGGGACTTGACCAGAGCCCTCAGCGAAGATAAGAGTTAAACTGGTAGAGAAGAGTGGAGAGCATGAATGGTGACAGCAAAAGAAAGGATGCGGGAGGTGATGGTTAGGGGGAGAATGTTTAGAGCACAGGCATGAGTGACAATTTAAAATAGTCCCATTTAAATCCTTGTGCTTCAACTGTGAAGACACACATGGAAACTGGTGCATGTTGTAATTACACACCATGAACTTGTCCTCAAACTTAAAAATTCTTTCCTCAGCACCATTCGGTCCTAGACATAATGAGAATTTTCAGTGTCATCTCTCTACCCTGTTTTAGTTAAAGATAATTTCCAGTATTAACTTTCAGTACTCTACTATTTGACCTCCATGACAAGTCCATGATTTCTAATTAAATGTCTTATACTAAAAGCTTTTGAGTTTAACATTCTTTTTCTCCCTAATTTTCAGCTAATTTACATTAGGTTTTAATCTTGAAATAATTAATGGCTATCTTTCAACACTTGAAACTCATAGCTTCTTTTCAGAACATCATTCTGTTTAATGATTCCTAATTCTCATCTAGACACTTTGTTTTCACAAAAAATATAATTAAAAATTAAGAGGAAATAAGCCAAAACAAAAACAAAAACAAAAACAAAAACAAACCTGTGTCCCATATCATTTAATATTTCACAAAGAAGAAAAACATTCTCGGAAACAGATAAATTTCTATTAGAGCTTTCTGGGTCAAGGACCTATTAAATTCTCAATCAGAAGAAAACTGATATCGTAGGAAGGAGTGAAATACAGAAAGAAATGGTGGACAAAGAATTTGCTAATGATATGCAGGTAAAATTTAATCAAGCACAGACATTTTAAATAAAGATAACAATGACTAAATTTGGGAAGTATAAACACAAGGTATATATAAAAGTCTGGAAAACAGTAATGAATGAGGCAGCTGTACATGACTATAGGAGTTAGAGACTCTCAAATTCTTGAATTGTTCAGAAAAAGGGATGAGATACAGATCCATATTAGATTGTTAAATCAAGTTTATCACTTAAGAATAATGGGTAACTATTAAAAGAATTTCTGAAACCAGAGAAGGAGGGAAAAGAGAATTTAAAAAGCCTCAAATAATCCAAAAGAAAGATAGAGAGGGAGAAAGAGAAGCCCGGGGTGGTGGGAAACTTGCAAATCATCAGAATAAGTCATAATAGTACCTTTCCCTCCTTTGGAAAGATATTAGTGTCAACAAGTGATATGGGGCCTGAAAGAGAATAAATACGTTTTGGGTAAAAAGGGGGTTGTGAATTGGAGAACATGTTAGTTGGTCAAGATAATGCATGACAAGAATGATAACTAAGGCTTTCCCAGAATCTTTTTGACCAATCAATCTCTACAAAAACTGGTTACAAATAATTATTAGATTATTTACTGGAAGGGAAAATGTAATGAGACAGAGCATGGGGAAGATACTCGAGGATGATCATATATTTTTGTAACAAAAAATTTCTTACTATTAATTTCTTTTTCTAATTGTAAAATATAAAGATTCAGTGAATAGTAAAAGGCCATCAACAGCTGCAGTTCAGTGAAAGATCTCACCTAGCATCTATAGATTCACATGGGACTAGGACTGGGAGGTTGAGAGATTACTATGAGTGTAACCTGGGAAGCAATAATCTAACAGCAAGTGTGTAACTATTTAAGAATAAAACTTTTTTTTTTAATTTTACTTTCCCAATTTGTGATACTCTCTCCAGCCCACCAATAATGCTTTCTCAGACTTAATCTATTTTATTCCCTCTTCTTCCAATATTCTTATTTCTTTTCTTTTTTTCTTTTTTCTTCCAAGCAGACTATTAATTCTTTTCTCCTATTTTCATTCACCACAAATTCCTTCCTTTAGGCTAATTCTTCTTTTTTTCTTCATGGTTTCTTATCCCCTATTTCCTCAGTGCTATTCTCCAACTTCCTTATTTTACTGTTTTCTTTCATTTTTCTTTTTTTTTAAATAAAGATTTCTTTATTTCAGGAAGAGTGAGAGAAAGAGAGCAGGGTGGGGCAGAGAAAGATGGAGAGAATCTCAAGCAGATTTCTCACTTAGCATAGAACCCAACATGGGGTTCCATCCCATGACCCTGAGATTATGGACCCACACTGAAATCAAGTCCGATGCTTAATGGACTGAGTCACCCATGTGCCCCATTCTCTTTCACTTTTTGGTTCTCACCCCATCTGCATCATCTACAATTTTTTTAAAGTTCTATTAGGTTCCACAGGAGCTAATTTAATCTTATACATATGCACTAAATTCCTATCTTCCACTAATAGGCAATATAACTTAGGATTTGCATTGCCTGGGCTCAGATTTTTGCTACCTCACATATGAGTTGTGTGGGTTTGGCCACAGAACCTCTGTATTTCAGATTATCTTCAGAGTAACTCAATTGTAAAATGAAGATAAGAGTAATACCCACTAAAAAAAAAAAAAAAAAAGAGTAATACCCACTAAGTTGTCAAGATTAAATAAATTAATAGATGTAAATAGCACAGAGCAGGGCCTGACATACAGTCAGCATTTTATGATTATTACATGCTCAAGGCACTGGTTTAGTCTGTAAGTACACAGAAAGTTCAAATATGGCTAAATGTTCATAGGAAACTCATCATCTAATGGTGAATTATTAACCTATGAAGAGCTTCACCAAAATGATTACCACATAGAAAAACAATGCAAAACCTGAGAAGAACTGGTCTCCATTTGTATCAGCATTATTCACAGTAGTCAAGATATAGAAATAACCTAAGCTTCCATCAATGGAGGAGTGGATAAAAAAGATATGCTATAGAGGCATACTTCAGAGATAATGTGGGTTCAGTCCCCCTGACCATCATAACAAAGCAAATGTCACAATAAAGCAAGTTCAATTAATTTTCAGGTGTCCCAGTACATATAAAAGTTATGTTTATAATATTATCTATTAATTGTGCAACAGCATTATGCCTAAAAAAATACAACAATATTTAAAAATCCCCAATGTTGTTAATTAAAAAAATGCTTTATTGCTAAAAAATGTTAACCATCACTTGAATTTTCAGCAAATCAGAATCACTGATCACAGATCACCATAATAGATATAATAATGATAAAGTTCAAAACATCACAAGCATTACCAGAAATGTGACAGAGAGACATGAAGTGAGCAAATGTTATTGGAAGAATGGCATTAAGAGATTTGCTCCATGTAGAGTTGCCACAATCCTTAACTCTGTAATACAGTAAAAATACAGTACCTGTGAAGTGCAATAAAATAAGACATGTCTGTATACTGTCTCAGTCATGAGAAAGAACAAAATCATACCATTTATGACAGCATGGGTGGTCCCTGAGTACATAATGCTACATAAAATAAGTAAGAAAATGAAAAACAAATACAATATATTGTCATTTACATGTGGAATCTAAAAAGAGCCAAATTCATAAAAACAGTAGAATCATGGTTACCAGAGGCTGAGGGTGGGGGGAAAATGGGATGATGTTGATTAAAGAGTACTTCCAGTTACATGATGAATAGTTAATAATACTGTTAATTATAGATAATAATACTCTATTACATACTTGAAAGTTGCTAAGGGACTAGATCTTAATTATGGGACACAATGGAGGTGTTAACTAAAGCTAAGGTCGTAATGGTATTTACCAAATCAACTGGCTGTGCAACTTGAACTTACAAAATGTCCTATGTCAATTATATCTCAATGATAAAAGATTTAGATGAAAAACAGTTGACTGAGAGCAAATTCAGCAACGTGGAAAAGGAACATATCTCAAACCAATCCTTAGATTTTTAAAAAAGTCAGGTATTGTAAGGCTATAAGAAACAAAAATTATGATTAATTTTAAATGAGTATAGGAAGACTCCAAAACTGGAGTAAGTTCCTTGTAGACAATCTGAAAACCAACAGTTTAAACAGTGTCAAACTTATACATTGAAAAATGGTGTGAGAAGAAAGTAGCACCATTTCATTTACATTTTTATTGTGTAGCTTGTTGAGGAAGACTAAAAATAGATTGCTTGGCTTCAAGCCTTGATCAATGATTCTTGGAGCTTCTTCCCATCCTTTTCCTTCGGGATTGGGGTGGGTTTATAACTACCATGTGATTCACCAAATGGCAGAAGACTTAAGAAATTGTACGGTTACAGTTATTATATATTAAAGGCAAAGGAGGAAACTTAAATGATTAGCATTAGAGCAGAATCAATAATTGTCTTCAAATCATGGACCATAGGATCCCCTAACAGCTCTCTTCATTTAAACTGAGGCTTCAGATTTTAATAAATGACTCTAAGCTGCGGATTTTGTCATTTTGGCTTTGGGGAATTAAGTCTTTAAGTAAAACTGATGTGGCAAAGATAGAGAAATACATTTTACTTTCAAATAAAGGGACAGATCTTGGATACTTTTTCTTATAAACAGACAGGTTATAGTGAGTATAAGTAGAGGTGTCTTAAATACTGATTATAAACATAGAGAGTTCACAATCAACTTACACCTTTCACAGATTGGGTACAGTCTCTCACTGGAAAGAGTTAACTGGATTTTTTTTTTTTTTTAAATGGAGAACCTGTCCTTATGTAAACACATTAAGGTGACTCTTAGCATTTGATTTCCTTTCTCTATAGGGAGACAGCTCTGGTATCTATGTAGGGGATGAGTCTGAAAGAGGCATTCAAAGGCCTCTGTGTCCAAATGTCATGCCAGAAGGAACACTATAATCTTGGCTGTCGCTTTGATCTGCGGGCCCCTGCCACAGACAAATTCTTGGGCTCTGAAGCACTGAGGTAGCTGATCCTAAGGTGTTCTCAGTGTTAAAGAGTTTGGGGGAAGGAAGGTCTGAATAAGAGGTTTAGAAATAGAGATATACATAAGAAGCTGAACTATTCTTGAATAAAATTAGATTTCTGCAGTACAAAGACAGGTAGGATGGTTAAGTTCTTTTAATACTAAACATGATATAGCTGCTTTGTGTATATTGCACTTAATATATTTTGAGCAGTTGATAATATAACATCATTTTTATAACAGAGGAAAGACAGGCACAAAAAGTTACTCATTGGTAGAAATTGGATTCGAGCCTAAGTCTGTAGTTTCAAACCTAGAAATAACCAGACCATCATACCCTCACTTGATGGTTCAAGAAAGGGTCACATTGACTGACTGTATGTATTTTAAGATATTGGAGAGATTTTTCTAATTATGGCTGACTCTACTCATACTTATGTTCAATTATGAGAAACCAGGGAACCATATAAAACCAGATAAGCAACATAAATTTACAATAGTAGTCATTTCTTTCAGGATAAGAGAAAATAAAATTATGGAAGTTTCCATTTAGGAGTAGGTATCAGTATTCAATTTCCAAAAGAGAACAAAAAAAAAAAATCACTATGTGGTTATTTTTCTTTTTTCTTCTCTTGGTATTTTTAAAGCAACATAGCCTATCAAGACTTGAATATGATTATGAAGGCAGTAATTACTATGTGTGGAACAAAAAGCACAAGGCAAATTTTTATGGAAAATTTAGACATTATCTGATATTAAGGCTTCAAACCTCAAAAACAATTTTGTGTAGTTTATGGGTCAGAATGACCTGTACAGGATCAATTTTAACAGAAGTCAGAGATCAGAAATAGACTTAAAAAGAGAGAGAACACAGCTCAGGAACTGTCATGATAGAGAGAAACCATGTAATTTTGAACCAAAAAGAGATTTACATAGAGCACTGTATACTTTTTTTTCATACAACAGAAGGCAAAAACCCAGTTTGGAAATTATAACTTAGGGATACTATCTTCAAAGACAAATATTCAAATACAAAGGCAAAAAACATAAAGTTTGATTCATTACAAATACATATCACTCAACCCACAGGCAAATAGTAATTAATATGAGGATGTCAAGCAATAAATGATTCCATAAATACCTCATTATCCTTTTCCCTGTAGTGCTAAATAAATATTAACTGATTTCCTAAATTATGCTAAGGCAGAACCTGGTATGGAAGTCTAAATAAAAGTAATAAGAGGTGTCTTGGTAGGCTTGTAGTGAAGGTTTTAATGTCACTTCTAGGCTTCAATTTTTTTTTTTTAAGATTTTATTTATTTGACAGAGAGAGAGAGAGAGAGAAAGAGAGAGAGAGATATCACAAGTAGGTAGAGAGGCAGGCAGAAAGAGAGGGAGAAGCAGGCTGAGCCAGATGTGAGGCTTGGTCCCAGGACCCTGAGATCATAACCTGAGCTGAAGGCAGCGGCTTAACCAACTGAGCCATGCATGTAACCCCCTGGACTTCAATTTTTAAGACTGAGAATAGAAGAGGAATCTCAGTTTCTAACTTTCCTTTCAGTTTTTAGAAGTATTGGGCAGATGGTTTTGGGCATACCAAGGGCGACCTGATCAATCCATGTGATAACTATATTTGGGCATTAGAGACTGCTAGTACATTAACAAACTGCCATGGCAGTGCCTAAACCCAATCTCAGAATACATAGTTGAGTATTTTATCCTTTAACCCTGAAACACAATTACTATTAATGATGAAATAAGTATTTTCATTAGACAACATTTGTAAAGCACCATACTGTAACACACATTACTGGGTATTACAAGATCAAAATAACCTAGTTAGTACTCAACTATAGATGAACACGGGATCTTTTATATATTTTAGAATTGTTCTTCATTTTCTTTGACATGGTCCCAATCTCAATCTGTAGTGATTTTCAACAGGAAAACTAAATTCACTTGAATCTTATAAATAGTACTCTAGTCCTACAGTGTTCTCAATTGCTTCTAGATTAAAATATACTGTCTTTTGGGTGAATACAGTCATATTCAAACATTTTCAAGATTTATTTTCCATTCATTCCAAATTTCCCTTTCTCCGACCCTAGAACCTGATTAAAATCTGTCCCAGAACAGGCCAAAGAATATTTGTACAAAGGGAGCTCAGTTGCCTGAACAAGTTGGTGACAGCCTGTGAGTCTGGTTTTGGCCAATTCTCTACTGGCCAATCCTCACTTCATCTGTCCAGTGAGCACTTACAGCTTCTGACTATTAGATGGTCTATTTGATGGTTGTTGGGCATTCAGCTAAGCACCTATGTATAGTGTCTAGACTTCATGCATCCTCCTAAAAGATGATACTTCCAATGGTCGGCATATTCCCTCAACTTTATGGGGTCCTTTACTTCACTGGGTAGAACATGGGAGTTCAAGCTACTTTCCTTGGTCATCTCTAGGCCCACAAAAAATAAATAGACAGATAAATAGATAAATAAATAAATCAGAATTCCGACCACACAGGAGGAAATAGCAAGGAAAAAACAAACAAACAAACAAAAAAACCCCAGAATTCCCATCATGTTCATTCTGACTTTGCGAAAAACTGGGGAAGTAAATTTTTGATGTTTTCCAATTTATTTTACCAGTCTCTAATTTCTCTACAGTCCTCTCATGATGTTACAACAGGAGTGGATTAAGAGGTCCTACAATCAGGTAAGTTCTAAGCCAGGGAATTGGATCCTATTTCCCCTTACTACTTGAAATCCTGAAATGTGCTAGAGACATGTCCAGTACATATTCCCATGGGTGGGAACAGGGAAGACTAGTGTGTCTTACTTTTGTTCTTCCTCTCTCCAGACTCCAATCCACTCTTACTTCTTTAAACTCTCATATCTTCCTGGCAGCAAACTCCAGCCTATCTGTTCTGCCTCATGTTCAGAGGACTAAGGACAACCTGGACTAAGGAGAATAAGGTTGTTTAATTTAGGAACTGAAGAGTTTAGCTTCAATTGTTTTGTCTTAGAGATTCCTTTCCAGTAATCCAGCCCACTCATCTTATAGCTGGAAGAGTAAAACTCTAAAGGAAAAGGAGGAAGGGAATCTTGATACACACACCTCCTCCTATGGCACTCTATTATATTAGGCCTCAGACTTGTACTCCATATTTAGAATCAGTTACTGAGGCATAAAGCACAGGGAGTACAAATTAGAAGATACAGACTTGACCTGGGCCAAAATGTGGGACAGAGCACAAGCTTCTTCATCTCTTTGCTGCTTCACCAATTCACTGAAATGACATAAAATGTATTCTTTTCTTTTCCTTTTTTTCTTTTTTCTTTTCTTTATTTTTAGACAGAAAGAGAGCACAAAGTGGGAGGGAAGCAGAGAGAGTGAGAGCATCTTAAGTAGGCTCCATGCTGAGCATGGAGCCCAATCCAGGGCTCGATCTTACAACCCTGAGATCATGACCTGAGCCAAAATCAAGAGTCAGGTGCTTAACCAACTGAGTCACTGAGGTGCCCTGACATAAAATGTATGCTTAAGACAAGATCAGAGGGCCAAGTAGAAATTTTGAGAATACAAATATAGATGGAATTAGACTGAAAGAAAAAATAGAGCATACAAAACTGTCTTCAACAGAGAGGTGAGCATTATTCTTTTTAAAGAAGTACTAGAGAACTTTCAGAGTCATTAAAGAAATGAAGCAAACAATTGTTGGCTAATTAATTCCCTTTCTCCTTTGTAAGGTAACTGAGTTAAGCCTGAGAAGTCCCCAAAGGATGTACCTGGTCTATTTGGGGAGAATTCCTAGTATGTATTTTAGAGCTAAAGAGAATCAGAATGGAGGCTAAAGGCGGGAGGGAGGGGGGTCTGGACTTCCATAAATGATATGGAAGAAACACACACAGGAGAGAGAGCACTTCCAATAGAGACATTAAGTTGGCAACTGTCTGGTCTGCCTTCTTGTTCACTGCTTATGAATCTTAAGAAGAAGCCTGCTTATCTCCACTTCTATCTGGTATTGCAGACTCTGCAGTGAGCCTTTCTACCCAAAAGGTAGAATTAGAGGAGAAAAAAATATGCAATATATAGAGGATTCCTCTATTTAGCTATCTATGTACAGAAACAAAATAGGGGCACCTGGGTGGCTCAGTTGGTTAAGCGACTGCCTTCAGCTCAGGTCATGATCCTGGAGACCTAGGATCAAGCCCCACATCAGGCTCCCTGCTTGGCGGGAGGCCTGCTTCTCCCTCTCTCACTTCCTCTTCTGTGTTCCCTCTCTATCTCTGTTTCTCTCTGTCAAAAAAAAATAATATATATATTTAAAAAATATTTTTAAAAATACCAATAAAAATCCCACATCCTTCACCCATTAATATGAACTGGCAACTGAGCTTCTCAAGGCATTTGAAGAAAAACAATGGCAAAAAGCAAATGCTAGTAAATAGAAATAGAATTACAGAATCTAGGGGACATGGAAAGGATTGGGGAAGAAAATAGCTTCACATTTTTTCTAATTGCTTTTGTTAGGGAAATTTAATAGCATATTGCATCTATGAGAAAAAGAATAGGCTGCAGTCAGAAACAAAACATCCTTGGAAATTTAAGTTACAATTGCCTTAAATTAAAAAAAAAAATCAGAGGAACTGTTCAATAATAGAATGAAGATACTGACCACTAAATTACTGACCTGGAAGATAAATAGCTAACATTGACTTATCATCCCCTACGAGGTCATTAACACCACACAATGTTCCTATAATGTAGGTATTATTATTATTATCATGCTCATTTTATAGATAAAGAATCACAGACTATATGGAGGTGGAGTAACTAGCCCCAGTCACAGAATAAGTAAGTGGTAAATACAGAATTCTAACTCTGGGGTATTTAGTATGGAAAAAGATAAATATGTAAGAATTAGAGAAAGAAAAGTTAAAAGAGATGGGGAGACCCAGAAAGCCCATCATCTATTTTATAGGAATGTTATAAAAGATGAGATAAGAAGAAATAAAGAAGAAATTTTCATTGGGCTGCAGACAGATCAGATTCTTTAGCTGCATGAGAACAACTTTTGGAAAATGAAGATAGGAACAATTACGTGGACACAAAGTGCTATGTCAAACAAAGACAATGAGAAATTCTAAACATTACAGAGGATTGAAATTATCATCCACTAAAAAACAAAATCAGTCACATGCAATGCTACATGGTTGGTGACTCCAAAGTTTATAGGAGAGAGGATTTAATCCTAGAAGAGACCTTTGGATGAAGACAAATCATGTACGCCCTGTGCCAGAACTCTCCAGGGGTTTCTATTTCACTCCAAGTAATTCAGTTCTTACAAAGGTCCACAAGGGTCTCTATATTTTGTATCTCATTCTCATTTCTTAAGTCTACTGGCTACCTTGTTTCTCCTATATGTGCTCCATTTCCAGACCTCTGCAGTCCCTCTTCCAACAACTCTCTTCCCCAAATATCTATGTGGCTAGTCTCTTGAAACCGTTCAGGTCTAGACCTAAATTGCCTTTCCCTCACCTCTGTGTTATTAATATCCTTTTCCCATTTTATCTTTCTCCATAGCATACATAGCGTGTTATAAATAATTTTTGATCTTGGTTATTATCTGCCTCTATCCACTGGAATATCACCTATAGATAGGTGTAAATGTTTGTTTAGTTTACTGTTTTATTACAAAGCATGTAGATAGATGCTCAACATACATTTGCTGAATGAATGTTGAACAATCTGCAAGAATATTATTAGAGAATTTCAGAGACAGGAAGTAAAACCTTCCAAAACAGGCATGTGAGGATTTATTTAAGTTGTACTTACATAAAGTAAGCCTTTTAAACTTTATTACTGAAACCCATATATATTACTTTCACTCTGTATTCAATGTACAAAAATACATATAAGGGTAGTTAACTTGTAACTTATTAGACCAGTGAACTTAGTTCATATTCTGAAAATTTATTCATTTCTATGTAGACCACAATAGCTCTTCAATCGGAAATCTACAAAAATGATTAGCATGACTATTAGGTGACACTTTTGTCTGAAAATTGCTATGGCAGAACCAAGCTGGTGTCAAACGTGTTTGAAATGTTTTAACAAAAAAACCAACAAACGAACAAAATGTTAGTGACCTCAAATGTAAAAACTCATGCCATATAACAAGTCCTTTAAACCTTAAAACTGCTTTGTCCCCACACAGACCTGGTCTTAGCAAATAGCTTGAATACCTTTACCTGTAACAAAATGAAAGAATAATAAGTTTTCGTGGAAAAAGTGGTTCCAAGACTACATATTTTATTTTTAAATTATCTGCAAACTTCTGTAAAATTCATAAGCCTCATACCCTACTTTGTGGAAAAGTAGAAAAACGAAACCTAAAGATTGCAAACCAAATGTAAACAGATGTAAAAAGATAAATGCATGCGCTTAGAGAAGAAAATGCATATTGAAAAAGTTTTCTCTTTTTAGTAAAAATACACACTTTTCTTATTTCTATACCCAAGTGAAGTAAATAAATTCTTAAATTTGAACAGCCATTCTTTCTACTGAATCACATAAGTAGCATCAGCAATCTACTCGTCAAGTAGTCATCTTTATCATCTCAGTTTTTAAGGTCTAGCAAAACTTCAAGAGAAACTCTGATCTTCCATCAGAGTACCCTCCAATTGTAATCACTATCATTTCTTCCTGAAAGCAAGAGGATATTGGAGAAAAATAGAGGCAAATTCTAGGACCTCCCGTTCCCCATCTCCAGCTTCTTGTCTCCTATCCTCAGTACTTGTAAGTGCTTTATTTGCACCAGGTTGTGAACCTACACTGTTTTATCTGGTTGCTCATATCAATCTAGTGACACAGGGATCATTATCCACCATTTAAAGGTATAGAAGTTAAGGCTCAGGTAGAAGGAACATCTTGCCCAAGTCAGTTAGGATTTGAATCCAGGTCTTCTAATGTCAAAACCCACAATATTCCCATTCTCAAAAAGTGGTTTCTGGTCCTTGACTCTTGGAGACAATAGACAATATTTCTCAGACTTGGGCCTGCATTAGAGTCACCTGGCAGACTGGCTAAAGGACAGACTGCCAATTGAGAAGGTCTAGGATGGGGCTCAAGGTATGCATCTCTAACTAGTCCCAGGTGGTGCTGATGCTGCTGATCAAGAAAACATACTCAGGGAAACACTGCAATAAATATACAAATACATATGTTCTGACCTTTAACAAAATGATTCAGAGCTCCTGCTCTTACCCAGCAGATCTAATCCATGTGTAGTTTTCTCCATTGTGTTAATGGCAACTGCATTCTTCCACGAGCTCAGATCAAAGACTTTGAAGTCAATTTTGAATCCCTTCTGTCTGCATACTCTAAATCTAATCTTTCTAACCATATCCAGAGTCTTACTACCTCTACCGGTACTGACCTCATAGAGACATCATCATCTCTCACCCAGACCACTGCAATGGACTCATATTGGACCTCCCTGCTTACATCCTTCCATACCCAAAGCCTGTTGTCCACACAGTAGCTACCACATTTCATTATTTATTTATTTATTTTTTAAAAGATTGATTTATTTATTTGACAGCAAGAGAAGGAACACAAGCAGGGGGAGTGGGAGAGGGAGAAGCAGACTTCCCACCGGGCAGGGAACCTGATGCGGGGCTTGACTGCAGGACCCTAGGATCGTGACCCAAGCTGAAGGCAGACGCTCAATGAGTGAGCCACACAGGGGCCCCTACCACATTTTAAAATGTAAGTTTATAGATCACTCCTCTGCTTAAAATCCTCACAGGACTCGTTTCCTCAGAGCCACATCCCAAATCCTTATAATGGTATGAGGCCTTATATAAATGTGGACTTTACAGTTTTCCAAGCAGCTCCTGTTAAGTCTTCTCCCTCACTGTACTCCAGCCACACCAGTCATTATGCTTTCCCTTTGGCAAACCTGGCAGTCTCCTACCTCATGCCTTTCCCCCAGCCCCACCCCCCCCACCCCCCTTGGCTGAAATCCTTTCTCCAGATGGTCACATGAATAAACTTTGTCATTTTACTTATCTTTGCTCAAATCTTCCAACTCAATGACACCTAGGTTGACCACATCTCACCACAATCCCCACCCAAATCACCTTGCTCTTTTTGTTTTTTTCCTAGCATGTATTAACTTCTGTAAGGTAATTTGCTTGTTTCTTATTTATTGTCTGTCTACCCATTTTAGAATTACATGCTCCAAGAGGACGGGAACCTGTCTGTTTTGCTCACTGATATGTTCCAAATCCCTATTAATGCTTCACACACAGTAGGCACAGATAAATATTTGCTGAATGAATGAGTGCATGAATTCCTTTTCACGTAGCATTTCATCAGTCTGATAAATCCATGTTAAGGATCTGATCTTAGAACCAGCCATTCATCAATATTCTCTCTGAACTTTTTAGCTCAGCTAGATACAGAAAACACAATTATCAATAATTGCTGACTTCTCTGTAAATCAGAAATTTTCTATGACAGTGATTAACTAGCAGAAAAGCATGTGGACTCAAACTACTATTAATAACAAATGTCAGCTTTGAGAAATCTGCAATGCAAAGTAGCAGTATGTGTCCATGACAATAGCAGCTCTAATTCTTTCTGAATAGAATAAAATATGAACAGGAGTATAGTTTAACTCATATTACATTCTCTTAGGGCATATCTATCATATACTCTTCATTTCAAGGGAGAAAAAACCCCAATATTTAGAATACTGTACCAAAAAAAGCAATTTAATTATAGATAGACCAATTATAAAATTGATTAATTATTAAATAATCACTTTCGAAACTTGATCCAGTGACATATTCCTACTTAGAATAAGTATATTCCTTACTGAGGCAGAAACACACACTCTTTTGATAAAAAACAGTGGCCTGTTGATGAGTAGTGCTCGGATGCTGACCAGGTGGGGTTGGGGTTAGACTCCTTGATGCCCTCTACTGCAGAGGCTGGAAATCTAAAATATGACATGGCCCAGAGGCCCTCGCAGCTAGGGTTCTGAAGGTGACTTCGGTTTCACCAATTAAATGCACTCAATTGAGGACTAATTTTAGAACTGAAGTAAGTAAGAAAAGCGGCAGGAGGCCAACAAAGGGAGTCTGAAACTTTCTCTCTCACATGCGGCTTCTGGGTTGTGGCAATAGTAGCACTTAACCAGGTGCCGGCCACAGTCTGGGCTGAGGCTTGGGGGCTCTTCTAGAGACTCAGTTCTGTCAGTTCAGTAAAGCCACTTAATACCATATGTTAACCTTGGTAAAATAAATTCTTCCTTGGCAATTTGAGTCTGGCGAGTCCAGAATCCCTAGACTGATACTTAGTCACCGAGTCACCAGTTAAAAGAAGTTTCTGATCTCCACAGGGGTGTAGTACATCAGGATTGTACCATATCAGGAAGGATCTCAACGCTTATTTCATTCAACCTTCTCATTTTATAAGTAATGAAAGTGGGAGCCAGCTAGTTTCTCAATTCAACTGATGATAGAGCCGTATTGAAATGCCACGGGCCCCTGCCTACTTGTTCAAGTAATTCTTGTTAACTCACATAGATCGGGGCCTAAAAATATTAATCATATTATACTGTTCCTTTGGTAACTTTGTGAAATGCATTTATTGGTAGAAGAGTCAGAAAGCTAGGGCGGGAAAATGTGGCAATCAGATAACAATGTTGCACATATCTACATGCTTTAAGCTAGTCATTCTAGAAATGAATGGTACAGCTTTGCACTGTGGATACCAGTAATATCTACAATAAACAGTAGTGAGGAGAAAGTATGCTGCTCAGAGACCACTGCTATTTATAATAAGCCCCCAAACTTAATCTTTAATCTAATTCAATAAAACACATCATACTCAGACACAAGATAAGACAATAGTTCGAAGGCTCTGAAAATCTGTCTTGGTTTTGGAGCCTGCTGCCTTAAAGCTCAAGATAATGAAAAATTTAAAAACAAGCTGTCCTTGATTCACCACTCTTAGTTCTGAACTTGAGATAATTAAATTTTAAACTGATGTTTACTCCTGAAGTATTACTTATTGCCTGCAAGAGTTTGGCTTACTGTAATATGGCTACAGTATTACTTATTAGAGGGTGATGATTTAGAACATACTAGTATAATCTTTTTCTGTTTTCTCCTGCTTAAAAACAGAAAAAAAAATATGCATGGTACCTGAGAATTACAAAACTCTCAGGAATGTGTGTTTCAGTGGAATATCATACTTTATATTTTTAGCAGTGAATTATATACTTCAACATGTAGAAAATATAACTATAATGGAATTCTGTGCAGCCCTACCAACCCTTGTAGAACTAAGTCTCCTGACACAGAACTATATTAATGAGACAACAAATGAAAAAGCAGGGCATAAAATAGTAGGTAAAGCCTAAAGCCATTTTTGTAACTACCTACATTCAGAGCCAGTCCCACATCAACATCCGTGCTAAATTAAAAGGTTTATGAATATGCACAAACATAAATGGCAGGATTATAAGTGTTTTTTCTCTATACATTTTGCTAAATTTTATTCAGGAACTACTCATTGTTTTTGTAATAAGAAAAAGATAGTTAGAGAGGAAAGGGGGAAAAAAAAGCATAGTTGGACTTTTGAAGTCAGCCTGGCTCAGCTGGAGGCAAGGGGCAGCTAGGGAAGAGGCTGTGCACCAGGCCCACCAGCCAAGGGCCACTCTCCTTGCTAAGTCCCCCTGATAGGCACTAATGAAGCATGCCTATGAGGGAGGAACATTAGTAAGCACAGCATGCTTCCTGTTGTAATGTGCTTTCACAAAGCTCTGCCCCGGGCAATAAGCCACCTGCCCAAGGACAGTCCCTTTGTTAATGAAAGTTTTCTCCTGAAAATCATACACCCTCACCTTACTCTAGCAGTGTGAACTTAAAGAAGTCACAATTGCTGCTTAATACTACAGTGCTCAATAACTCCACTTTCTTAATATCACCTAGGGCAAGAAATTGCTTTCAGTTTTCACTGTAATCAGTGGAAATAAGCACACACAATCCCTTATTTTCCTGATCCCTCCCTCCAGCTTACATGTGGATCATCAAAGAAAATTTTATTTCTTGCAACTCTGAGCTTCATCTGCGTCTTGAAAAATAACTTTTGTGCCCAGTAACTTTTAGGCCCACAGAACTATCAAAACTGCAGGAAACCTAAGTGCAGTTTCTCTAATTTTAGTTTTGTATCCTTAATGTATAAAGGGAGATTCAGGGGTGAAAGTAGGTGTATGTGAGGTGTTATTTGAAAACCCTCCATGATGGTTAATTTTATGTGTCAGCTTGGCGAGGCTATGGTGCCAATTGTTTGGTCAAACACTAGTCTAGATGTTTCTGTGAAGGTGCTTTGTAGACAGGATTGATATTATCACCAGTGGTCTTCTTAATGTAGGTGGTCCTCATTTCATAGGTTAAGGGCCTTAAGAAAGAAAACTTAGGTCTCCTGGTGAACAAGGAATTCTGCTTCAAGCCTATAACATAGAAATCCTGGCTGGGAGTCCAATCTTATGGTCTGGCCTGTGGATTTTGGACTCAAAACTACAAATCAACTCTTCCCTGAATTTTGAGAACTCCCCCCTTACCCAAATTCGAAAGAGTATGGTGTTGTCATAAAAACAGATACACAGCTAATGGAATAGAACAGAAAGGCCATAAATAAGTCCACACACATATGGTTAATTAATTTATAACAAAGGAGCTAAGGATACATGATGTGGAAAAGATAGTTGGTTCAACAAATGATGTTGCAAAAACTGGACAACCACATGCAAAAGATTGAAACTGGACCATTACCTTACTATACATAAAGATAAACTCAAAATGGATTAAAGACTTGAATGTAAGACCAGGGGAAGCCATAAAACTCCTAGAAGAAAACAGGCATTAAGGTTCTTCACATAAGTCTTGGCAATGATATTTGGAACTGACACTAAAAGCAAAGATAACAAAAGCAAACTAAACAATGGGACTATATCAAACCAAAAAGTTTCAGCATAGTAAAGAAATCATCAACAAAATGAGGAGATAATATATGGAATGGGCAAAAAATACTTGCAAATCAAATATCTGATAAGAAGTCACTGTGAAAAATATATTAAAAATCATATAACTTAATAGCATACACACACAAAACGTTATTTTTAAAAATGCAAAAAGGCTCTAAATAGGCATATTTGCAAAGAAGATATACAGACAGCCAATGGGTACTGAAAAGATGCTCATAACCACTAGCCATTAGGGAAATGCAAGTCAAAACCACCATGAGATATCATCTCACACCCATTAGAATGAGAGTGTATATACATACAATGACGAGAAATAAAGAGTGTTGGTAACAATGTGGAGAATAGGGAACCCCTGTGCACTGTTGGTGGAAATGTAAACTAGTACAACCACTATAGAAAAAAGTAGAGATTCCCCCCAAAGTGAAAAATAGAACTACCATATGATGCAGCAATTCCACTTCTGGCTATCTGAAGAAAAGATAGAACTATCTTGAAAAGTTATATGTGCCCCCACATTCACTGCAGTATTATTTGTAATAACCAAGATATGGAAACAAGGTAAGGGTCCACCAAAGATGAATGGGTAAGGAAGATGTGTGGTATATTCAACATAATGGGATATTTTTTCCAGTCATAAAAAAATGAAATCTTTTGCAAAAATACAATGGACCTTGAGGGCAATATTTTAAGTGAAATAGGTCATAGAAAGACAAATACGGAATGATCTCACTTAGGAATCTAAAGCAAAAAAACCCGAACTCAAAGATACAGATCAGCGGCTGCTAGCGGTGGGGGCGGGCTAACGGGTGAAAGCGGCTAAAACATACAAACTTCCAATAGTAAAATAAATTAAGGATGTAAAACACAGCGACCAGAACTAGTACTGTATATCGCACAGATTTGCTAAGAAAAAAGAAAAAGACTATAATATCAGCTCTTACCCTGAATTCCCAAACTGCACCCGCGAGGACTGGGGCTTGCGAGCCAGGTGTAATGAGCCTGGCTCCTTATGAAGGATGAGGATATGGGCGGAGCGACCTCTGGTACGTGGAGCACCCAGCTGCTTCTTGTCCTAGGACTCATAGGCTACTCCCATAGAATTCCTGAGAGCCCACAGGGTCAGGCTTCCCCTGGGACTGGGAGGAGTCATCTCAGCAGCATCGCCCAGGACCCAATTCTGCAGGTTTCCCAGCTGCCCCTCACAGCTGCTCCAAGAAAATCCTCTCCTTACCCCTCCTTCAGGACATGCACTTATATCGCCCATATAGCAAACAGTCAATACCCTCCAAGAAACAAACAAAACCGAAACAACATGGCTCTCTTTCTCACTCTCTCCCCTACAGGTTTCCTATCTCTAAAGTGGTAATACTAGCACTTACCTAACCACTATACTAACGATTAAAAGTGAGGCACTTAAGACAGTGCCTGGGACAGGATGAGCACTCAGGGAGTAGTGGCTTTAAAAAAAAAAAAAAAAAAAAAAAAAAAAAGACGAGATCCATTTAAAGATGTTACTGGAACACCCCAACTTTCCTCCTAAAATGTCATTGTTTGGGTCCTTTCCTGTCATAAGCACCAGAAACAATGCCGGGCTTGTACACTGGGAGCAGGAGAGATCAAGTAATGAAAACCTCTGTTTTACTATGCACTTGAAAGAGAGCCCTCAGGCTGTATAAATTCAACCACACAGGCTGATTCAGGTGATGTGATTAATGTCTAAGTCAGACCTAAAGTAACAGTCATTCAATTATTTGATACTGCAAAACATTATTAGGGAAAGTCATAAAGATAAAAATTATGCCTACTGCTGCTCACAAAAAGGCTTTGAATAAATCACTTCCCAGAAGCAAAATAATTGACTAATAGCCTCAATCATGTAAGTTTATCCTTCTCACATTTTCATGCCAGGAAATGTAACAAATAATATAAATTTCTGAACTTAGGTAGTATGTTGATATGTTTAGTCATTTCATATAAATATTTATATTATAATCTACTGAAATAAAACTTTGCTTTCTTACTTAATTTACTTAGAATTATAAAGGAACTGGAGTTAGGCATTCTATTGTGGTTATTATAATTTTATTATAATTATAATTTTATTTTGTTTTGGGTTTTTTTTAGAACTTGAATTTCCACTAATTTGTAAAGTCACATAATAATTAGAAAAATATTTCTTTGGGGAGTAACTGGGAGGGAATGCATATGTGTATGTGTACATGTGTATATTATGTGCAATATATACATAGTATAATGCATATCTAGATATGGACATATAGATATGTATATGTATAAGAGTATTTATGGAAACATGAAGAAATATGCTTGTGGTGCGTACTTAAATTTTCCCTACTACTCTTATCTCTATAGTATTAGGGTCCTAGAGAATTTTAGAGACTACATTTCCCCAGCTTTTATTGAAACCTGATAGGACACATGTTTGTTTGTTTGTTTAAAGATTTATTTATCTGAGAGAAAGGGAGAGAAAGGGAGAGAAAGTGTGAGTGGGTGTAGGGGCAGAGGGAGAGGGAGAATCCTCAAACAGACTCCCTGCTGAGCATGAGATCATGACCTGAGCCAAAATCAAGAGTGTCCCACTTATCCGACTGAGGAACCCAGGCACCCCAGAACACATGGGCGACTAAGTTTTGGTCAAAGGGATTTGAGTGGGAGCAATATGAACACCTACCAAATCACATTTTATAATGTTTACTCTCCACCCACTTGTTTTCCTATTTCTACTGGCTGGAAAAGAGTTACTAGGAGAGCATCTGCCTTTGATCCGGAGATGAAAGCCAAGTAAAGGATCACAAAGTAGTACCAAGGGGGATGAGGAGGTCCTCAGGAGACCATGTGGAACAGAACCACCTCCCCTTCTTGATCTACCTGCATGTCCACGGACTGTTAAGAGAATAAGAAACTCATTCCTTGTTTGAACCCCTGGATTTTCAGACCTGCTGTTACAGTGGGTTACTCTAATCCCTAAATATCACAGATCCCATTTGCAATCAAGAGATTCCTGACCCCAAATGGCTGGATAATTTCTGCCCATGAAAGGATTCCAAATCATTGGGACTATAATGATCTGATTACCTCATGTCAACTGAAAATGACCCACAGCTCAACAAACCCAGTATGCCATCCAACTGGAAAATAATTCTTTCATAATTTCTTTAATATTATCATACAAAGGTTTTTTGAAACTACTGGGCTCATATGTGCTCACCTGTCCTGTTTCTTCTGCTTTTCACAAGTCTAAACTGAAATGGCATTTTCATTAAAAAAGAGTTGATTTCATCTATTACAATTATATTCATTTCATGTCACAAAAAAACTCAACTGAAACTAGACAATTAGATAAATATGTTGAGTTACTTAGGTTAAGAATACAGTGTTCGTGCTAAGTTAAGATGTGACTTGAGTCAGAAGCTCCACAGCACCAAGGATATGCTTTTAATTTTCCTGTTTTTCCACACTGCTTTCCTACGTTGATACTTTTATATTGATGCTGGTTCCCCCAGGTCACAGATGGCTGCAGGCAGAGACCAGGGATATGTACTATCTTATTCCAAGACATGAAAAACAGAGATTTGTTGTTCTAGAAAAAGCCATGTGGTAGGGTTTTATTAGACAGTCTCAGATCATATGTCTACCCCAAACCTGTTAGGTTGCCATGATTTAGGCCAGTCAACATAACCCATTGCTTTAATTAGGAATGAGGTCAAACTTAACATAAAACACACGACTTTATATGGAAGAATGAGATTTCCTAAAGACAGCTATGTGATTCTTCCAGGAGGAATGGGAATATATGCTGGGCAGCAAAACATGACTTAATATATTTTAATCCCAGTTTATTTGGAAGATCCCTAAGTGATTCTGATGTGCTTAAATGAGATACGATTCTAATAATGTTTCCATGTGAGGAGCATTCTATATGTTGATAAAAGAGAATATCTTTATCCCACAATATTATTTCATTAAAAACTAAGTCATCAGGAAAAAAATCCACTTGATATTCTGAAAGATAAATATACGGATTTTTTAAAATTCCTAAATGTGTTCTACTTCTATAGAAGTAGAACATTTCCACAAATGGAAAGTTTAATCATGCATATTCCACTGAGAATATAAAGAACAAGATTTCAAAATGTTCACCATAGGTAAACTGTAAACTAAAGATAATAAATATCAATATTAAGAAGGTTGCTAATTTTCCTGCTTCCTTTATATACCCTTGGTACTATCAACAACCTGGAAATTATGTACCAATTGTTTATACTTTATCACTTTTGATGGGCTTTGTGTTATACAAAATAAGTGGGTTCTTAAAATTATTGTTAATTTTAAAAATAATTTTTTATCTCAGAAAAAGGGGAAAGATATGGATGAAACAGCTTTTGGGAGAAATGTTAAGGACTTGATCACATACTCACTATTAAAATAAATTTTACAACAATCAATGAGATTTCATCTACATAAGAGACTTTTAAACTTTATAGCAAGTTCTGTTTTTCTATACCAATTTCCTATCTCAATGATGATATCTTTTTAAAATTCTTTTTCAACAAAGCTCGAGTGATTAGGCAATCATAATTCCCCACAATTATTAGGGATATTGAGTCCAAAATATGACCTTCTTCCATCTTTAACTCATTACATGGAATGTCTTAATGTCATATTACGCATGAGGGACATTCTGGACTTAGTACTACAGACTTGAAAACGTAGCAATAGTTGATCAGATTAAAGAAAAAAAAATAAAGAAGGTAATCATGATATCACCGAGTCATTTCTATTTTGAAAATATCATGGCTACTGGTTATTAACAATAGTGACAATGTCACTTTAAGGCAGCAAAAATCTCCCATAACACTGTCTACAGAACAACTGGCCTTAGAAATTTGACTTGCTACACCAAGTCCAGCAAATGGAAGTCAATCTTATCCCTTTGACCCCCCCCTGAATCACCGAAACAGAGCTCTGAATAGTCACTGACCTGCCATCCCCAGTAAAGAATGGGAACAGGGGCTCTGCTTTCAGACAACTTGGGATGAATTTCAACTCTTCACTTGCTATTTATGTAAAGTTGCTTAAGTCATTTGACCTCTATAAAGCACTATTTTCTCATCTATAAAATAGGACTAATAATACCTACAACACAATTTGAGAATTAAATAAGACATTGAATGTTAAGCCATAGCCATGTTTTCTTGTAATCAATATTACCCATTACTGTTATTATTACCATTTTTACTAACATATAATGTATTATTTGTTTCAGGGATACAGGTCTGTGATTCATCAGTCTTACACAATTCACAGTGCTTACCATAGCACATACCCTCCCCAATGTCTATCAATCCAGCTACCCAATCCATCCTACCCACATTATTACTATTTTTTATTATTTACTCTTATTGAGTTATATGGGGTCTAGTAGAACAGCATATTGAGGTATAAGGGAAAAAGGAAAGTGAGAGGCTCAGATGGGTAAAGCTGGCAGAGAGTATTGACTTTGTAACTCTCACTGCCACTGATTTTGAAAGCATATTCAAATACTAAGCAACAGTAAAAGAACTTCTACATCCTTTTTGAAGTTATACGAGACACTTCCTCATCCCCATTTATTTCATTATTGGTATATAATTTCAAAAGAAATCCAGGCTTGGCTAAAATATGTCATCAAACTGTTTATACTAAGAGAAACATTATAATCTTATAATCTTCAGGGCCACTACAGTAGTAGTTTTTGTTTAAAAAAAATCATATAATGCCACCCTCTAACTGAATGTCCTCCAGTGGCTTCCCATTGCACTTAGAACAAAATACAAGCTCTCTGACATGGCCAAACAGTAGGGTACCCGAGCAGGCCTGGGTGCGTAAGACAGACCCTTGAGTTCAGCTTCCTGTTCTTCCATAATGATGAGGGCCCCTTCCCTACCACATTTACTCTTTAGTGGTCTATGTCTCAGCTCAGAATATAAGATATGTAACTATGTCTCAGCTCAGAATATAAGTTATGTAAGTCACTCTCCAATTGAGAAGCAATTTATTTCCCATGCTACTCCCATCCGTACTATACCATAAGCATTTTAAACCCTTGAAGACATCAAACTCTTCCTTATCTGAAGGCCATCCACACCGAACCCTCCTAGAATCCTCCAAATCTTTCTCAGGATGATTCTTACCTGTCACCCAGGCCTCAGTTTGATTTTATTTCCTCCAAAAAAGTCTTCTTGGATTTCCCCAAACTGAAGTTTGACCTCTACTCCACTCTTCTCTCTTATAACATTTCATTAATTACCATCTACCCTTACCACAATTAAACATTACACACACACACACACACACACACACACTCACACCCACGTGTTTAGGGTTTGTCTTTCTCATCTCGACACGGTAAGTTTGAAGAGGTTAGCTGTTTTGCACATGATAATTTGACTTCTATCTCCTCCAAAACCATTGTATAGGCATTTTTATCCTAATTTCAGAGATGAAATTCAAGAAAACAAGAAGCTTACCAGTTAGTTACAAGTTCATTTGACTTTATATACCATACATTTACCTAGACCATGTTGATCTGATTGCTTATGTAAATACTCAGCCATTTTGCTGTACTCAATCTCAAGGGGTAGAAAATACAATGTTAAAAAGAGGTCCTTGGCCAATGTTAGCAGTTTCAGTCCCACCTAAAAGGAGGTAATTTTTCATTAGCCACCACGTTTTCCCGGAGGGAATTTACCAAAGATTATAAAAAGAAATTATTGGATTTGGAATTTGCCCCAAGTTCTTCAGTGGTACTATTGTCAGCAAAAGCAGCTACATACATAGTGCATTCTTTCAGTGGAGATTTTCTGACACTATTGGGACAGTCCTAGATTGATTAGCAACTTCTTCTTTTTTTTTTTTTTTTTAAGGTTTTATTTATTTATTTGACAGAGAGAAAGCGAGTACAAGCAGGGGAAGCAGCAGGCAGAGGGAGAAACAGACTCCCCGCTGAGCAGAGAGTCAAATGCTGGACTCAATTCCAGGACCCAGGGATCATGACCTGAGCCTAAGGCAGATGCTTAACCGACTAAGCTAACCCAAACACCCCAACAACTTCTTATTTAGTAACCCTCCTGCCCAGACCTCTGAGAGCAACATTGTCAGAACCCTCAAACCTTTTATTGTCTAGCAACTCAGAAAAAAGGGACCCAGTCAGGAAGAGTGTCACAGAAATGGGGTGGAGAGAAGACTTTAAACAGGAGGGGAATATATAGAATGGGGACTCAAGATGATGGTGAAGACGAAAACAACTCCTGGAATGGAAATTCTAGCAGATGTAGTGTGACAAGTACAGTATATGCAATAACTATTTTTTTTTCCTGATGATTTAATTCAACTAAAATTCTATGAGGAAGGAGTGGGGGAAAAATGTGGCCTGAAGCTAGAATTCACATTCTTTTTTTTTTTTTTTAAAGATTTTATTTATTTGACAGAGAGAAATACAGCTAGAGAGGGTACACAAGCAGGGGGAGTGGGAGAGGGAGAAGCAGGCTTCCCGCTGAGCAGGGAGCCTGATGCGGGGCTTGATCCTGGGACTCCAGGATTGTGACCTGAGCCGAGGGCAGTCGCTTAACCAACTGAGCCACCCAGGCACCCCTAGAATTCACATTCTTTATCCAACTCACTTCATGATCCATGTAATTGAGACAGCTTCTTCTTCCCTGGCTGCCACATTATAGCTTAGATATTTTTAAAAAATAATAATAATAACAATAAATAAGTATTAATATATTTTGTGACTGTTAATAATTTATATACTCTTGGTTGATTTCTCACAATGACAAAGTTATAATCTAAAGGAGTATAAGATGGAAAAACTCTTTACTTCTAGAATCCTATATAATACTTGACACATGGTAAAAACAATTAGTAGTTGTTAAATAAATGGTTTTCTTACATTATAATGTATGTTTAATGTGATATATCAAAATACTGTGTTTGAAACTGATCTTTATATATATATTCAGTATAATAAGTACACTTCAGTGTACTAAGAAAGAAACCTGGATCTTAGACGCTCTGGCTCATAAGGCAGAAATGTATTTAAAGTTTGTGCTATTAAAAAAAGCCTAATCAATAAGAAAAACACACTTACACACACCATGTAATTTTCCTACAGAAGGTTAACAAAGCTTAGTCAGAGAGTCTATTGTTTTCCTATTTAGAAAGAACATCAGAGATTTATTTAGAAATTCCTTGATGAAGATAATTATTGAACAGATTTATGTAGAATAGTAACATGAAGATCCTTGATGAAGTAATACAAATTTTGAGAGACCAGATAATGGGGCCAGATTTTAAGTTCAAGTGTTTTAAGGTGATTGGACCGAAACTGCTTCCATTTTGTTTTTTTCTGAGGAAGTTTTTCATACTGAATTTGTGCAGGATCCACAGTGACACTACGATGCTCCCCTAGTGGAAGACTCAAAGCACATTTAAATCCTGAGGTGATCTGCCTTCAGTTATTTACCCATTCGGTTTGTCTTTTACATGGCCACAAGCACACTGGTCATCTCTACACGACCAAGTAGGGCAGGCATGAACAAATAACTCACAAAGAATGTTCTCCCAGAAGCACGGGCCTTTACAATACAAGTCCCTTGAGGAAAGTGTCTTTTCTAACTTCACAATACAAAATATAATTAAAGCCTTGGAAAACTGCTGAATCCATTGAATTCTCCTGGCAAACAAATGTTTCTGACCAGTGATGATCATTGAAATAAGTTGGTTGAGGAACCAAAACTTTTACTTACTTAGATAGTCTTCAAAAGGTGATATACTTTCTCTTGAGACAGAGGAGGAAACGCAAACACATTTTCTCACATATTAGTGTTAACTGGGACAGGAAAAATAAGGTCCAATAAAATCAGTGTGCGGCAGAAGTGTGACTTCAACCTAGGCCTGTCAGGCTGTATGTACCGCTATCCATTACATGCAATTTACATGTGTTTACAAGCACATGCTTGGAAGTACATGGCTAGACAGGCATACTTCAGTCAAGTAATAGTAACAGTGGCAAAATAATGTAAAAGTATGTAAATGTAAAAGGTGTAAAAATATGAAATGTATAAAAATGTTTAAATTTGTTGAAAAAATAAGTCACCAAGTTTGATCATTATTTAAAAATAATATCCTAGGTCATTATTATTTTTTGACACGATATTCAACTTTTGCTGATGTCTTTGGTTCAAGTAGTTGATTAAGGGGGAAAAAAAGCTTTTGGGAAAGTCTATTTCTTACTGGGATCATGGTAATCTGTGTTTCTTTTTTTAAATATGACTATTTCCATGCTTTCTAGATGAAGATCACTTCTTTCTGTATTTATTAACTGATTTCATGGTATATTCTGCAACTAGGGAAAAATCTTTCAACTGTGTAGTCAAAAAAAAAAAAAAAAGGAAATGAGGTACATAATTTTCTGCAAACTAATCTGCAATGTTGTCAGGAAAACCAGTTCAATTTAGGAGGTTGACAAATGGTAAAGCCAACCTAGATTATTTAGCAGCCGTGCTATGGGACAGCCAGATCTCAGAAGATGACAGCTTAGTATCCCAGGTGATCTGTTTTACCCTAACAATACCTTATCACGATAGGCTTACAATAAGAGATTAAAAGGATATTATACTAAATTGACCCCTACATAACAAATCAAAGCATGTACTGATTTCATAGTTAATTGTATATGCACATCTAGAGAGAGCAGTGGTTCTCGACTGGGGGTGATTTTGCCTCCGAGGGAACACCTGGCAATGACTCGAGATACTTTTTTATTGTCACAATCAAGGTGTTACTGGCATTTAGTGTGTACAGCCCAGCAATGCTGCTAAACATCCTAGTGCCACAGAAAAGCCTGCAAAAAAAAAGACTTATCTAACCAAAAATGTCAGTAGTGTTGGGGTTCAGAAATCCTGACATAAGAATAATTTGCTGAGATGTTGATTTGTTTTCTTGTTCTTGTGTTTCTTCTTTCTCCATTCAACAAGATCTCACCAGATCTCCCTAGTGCCAGACTGTGTCCAAATCTCAGTTCTGCCACTAAGTAGTTGGATGACCTTGGGCACGTTACTCAATTTGTCTTGTCCTCCTGTTCTCACCCTTTCCATCCATGAGAGATCTCCACCACAAGGGTTATTTTGAGTATTAAATGATTTAAAGATTTTATTTATTTATTTGACAGACAGAAACATAGCTAGAGAGGGAACACAAGCAAGAGGAGTGAGAGAGGGAGAAGCAGGCTTCCTGCTGAGCAGGGAGTCCGATGTGGGGCTCGATCCTCGGACTCCAGGATCATGACCTAAGCTGAGGGCAGACACTCAACCAACTGAGCCACCCAGGTGCCCCTGATTTTTCTCTTATAAAAGTCTAAACTCACTGAGAATGATAGTAGGTCTAACAAAATGAGGCCGGAAATGAGAGTAGGGATAAGAGAAAGTGATGAAATCTGAGCCTGGACTAAAGAGTAAGAGAGATTCCTCAAGAATAAGGAGGCAGAGGGCTTCATAGGTATGAAGAGGGCTCACTCACAACACTGCTAGAAGGCGGCAGGAAGTTAAGGGGAGAGCTGCATGGTGCTTCAGTGTGCCCGAATCAGGAACTGGGAAGGATGCCCATGCCCAGATGGCAAAGGAAGTAGTAGAGAAACTACTACTCATCTATAGTAGCCAAAGTGAAGTCAAGATCAGCAGAAGTCCCCAAATGTCCTCAGAGCTCCCTGAGACCCTTAGAGACTGGGATGAACAGAAGGACAATTGGGAGTAGTATAATAACAGTGGACTGACTGGGGACTCAGTAGGCTGGGGGCTGGAGTCAGGTTACATCTAATTTTGAGAAAAATAAATGACGAGACATTTCTTACAGTCTTGAGTTTGTGGTACATAGACGGCATCTACCATGTATCCATTCCTGTATGACTTACTATACCCATTTGTATTGACTAACTTTCTACTTCACTTATTTGAAGCTCTATTCTCAAGTCATTTGATATGAACAGAACACTAGAAAAAATTCATTTTCCAGTGTTATGAGATCCATAAAAAATTCATATGTTGATTATGATTTGGAGTCTCCCAATAAGAAGGAGGTATTCTGAAAGAAAAATATCTTTTAGATGAAATTAATAAGTAATGAAGTAGTAAAAGAGAATGCACATATTTGCTTAAATTTCTTTGAGGAAGACCACAAATGACTTATTTAAATATAAATTGTTCCTGGAAACTTCCACAAAAGTGAATTACCTGAAAAAATGGAAAAAATAAAACAATGAAATGTTAAATTATTGAGCAACTAGGCTTTTTACTGAACCAAGTAGTATGTTTTCAGTGTTATTCTTTGGTTCTTTACCACAAACGTGGTTGGTTAGGGTTTTCCACATGCTTTTTTTTTATCATATTAAAGAAAAGGTCAGAACATTCTTCACATAATAATTTTATTATTTTTATACTTTTTTATCAAAAGACTGCAAGAAATCTAATAAAAGAAACAAAAAAAATCCCAAACTAAAATTTAACTACCAGCAGAATTTATGCTCTGTCCTGGATCTTTAACAAATTAAAATATGATGTTTCAGGCAATCTAGGCTACAAACAAAAATTCCAACTTCATAACATTATTATTCAGTGCCTGGAATATTCATGTATAATTTAAATATTAATGTCAGTGTCCATGAAAGCCTTGAGATTGTTAATTAGTTTGCTTATAAATTTTCCCACTGTCACTACCTGATAATTCTTAACACAAATGCTTCTGCCTTAATGTATGCCACTTTATAATTATAAAGGTATTCTGCACAAACTTGCTTGGATATCTAGATGACAAAGAGAGCTTTTCTGGGTACAGATGAAAAAGGAGCCCTGCAATCACCTTTCCTCACTACTTACACAGTTTGCTGTAGGATGAAACTAAGGGTGGCACGTATAAGAAAGATGGTTTGAAACCTTAAGGTCATTTTAAGGGATGATAAAATATTTTTAAAAACTGGATAAAAGCCATTAATTTGTCATAATGAATAAATATCCAAAAGCTCATTGCCAAATGAGTTTCCCAAATTTCCCAATTTCCCAAATTGCCAAAGGGTCCTCCCCCCCCATCAACAGATTAAGAAGATATAGTTACAAAGACAGAAGGTTAGGACATTTTACTTGATTGACAATTGGCACACTACTATAATGTGTATAATTAAATCTAGAAAGATAACTTGTTTGTTTTTTTTTTTAAAGATTTTATTTATTTATTTGACAGACAGAAACACAGCTAGAGAGGGAACACAAGCAGGGGGAGTGAGAGAGGGAGAAGCAGGCTTCCCGTGGAGCAGGGAGCCCAATGTGAAGCTCGATCCCGGGTCTTCGGGATCATGACCTCAGTCGCTTAACCAATTGAGCCACCCAGGCGCCCCTAGAAAGATAACTTGTTTAATGTAATCATCTAAATGGAGCTACATAAAACAGTTTTTTCAGTACCTATTTTTCTCAACAAAAAATAGCTTAAAAAAAAAAAGATTTTATTTACTTATTTGACAGAATGAAACACAGCTAGAGAGGGAACACAAGCAGGGGGAGTGAGAGTGGGAGGAGCAGGCTTCTTGCTGAGCAGGGAGCCTGACGAGAGGCTCCATCCCAGGACGCTGGGGTCATGACCTGAGCCTAAGGCAGATGCTTACAAGACTAAGCCTCCCAGGCGCCCTCAAAATTAGCTTATCTTGATACACTGGCATGTCTGAATTTCATTTCAGCAAATACTGTAACATTTTCATAGTTACAGCCCATTTCTTTCAGCTGAATGAAACAATTTCGGTATACCAGAAACATTTGGACTCTAAAGTTCAATATAGCTGAATTTCATATGTATGTGGCCCAACATGGGTTATGCCATCTCCCTTACAGAGGTCAGCAGTCTTTTTTTTATTTGTTAGCTTTTTGAGGACAACATCTGAGCACTGTGAAATTTTCATTTTGAGACTACCATGGAAATGAGTTCATTCAAAGCATATTTTTCCTGTTGGTACTGTTGCCATGAGAACAAATACACAATATAACACAGTGCCTTTTTCTTTTTTTTTTTAACAAAAAAATCAGTAGGAAAAGAACAGTGAAAGAATGAAATGAATTATACTTTGGATTCTTTGGCTGTCTATTCTCATGGACATATACATAAAAATGAGCTCCAGAATAAAATGGAAAACTTCAGTGATAATTTATTCATGAGCCCACACATGGAGTATATCAAAAAAAGGTTATGACTTTCTTTGAAAGAGGTCAGTTATATCTGGACTCTCATTACAAGTCCAATCTGTTCCATGAATCAGATGTGGCACCAGGTAGACTCTTTCTACCAAGTAATCAGTACAAAATTACTGAAGTTCCATTTTCCATTTGGGTTTCACCGGTGTGCCTTTGTGGCCCTGCTGTTCACTGATCCACGCTTTAACATCACCTTATACTCATGGTGACATGAATGCTTTGGCTTCCTGTTAGCCCAGGACCGTGGCCTCAATCACAAGGCCAGACACCTCTGGTCTCTAACACCATGCATTTAGACAGCTGCTTCTTGAAAGTTAAAACACTTTATAGAAACAAGTTGGTGTTTCTTGAAAGAAGTTTCACACGTACATTAAAAGTGTATAAAAACACACATATTTGAAATATCTTAACAGGCTTACTCTAAGACACTCACCATACTGACTTATTTATAAAATAAATATTTTAATAATTTCAAATATCTCAAAAATTTCAGGAAAAGTGTTACTCTGTTATTTGGTACCACTTTACCTAGTTCACTATAGCAAATTCAAATTATTCTAATGTGAAGGCTTCACACTGATGGACTATGCAAATTTTGTATTTAGCTATTTTTAAAATGCATATTCTTAATATATTCTATTAGGAGGCAATATAGTATTCGTGCTGTACTAGACTATCTAGAATCAAATCCCATTCTACCCTCGATAGCTTAGTGATATTGGACACGTTTTTCCTTGTTTGCTTTTTTACTTCCCTTCATTTTCTATTATGTAAAATGGTGATGACACTATTTTATAGGGTTTTATGAGATTACACGTTTTTACACGTATTTGTATTCTGCCCAAGGAAGTACCATGTAAATGTTTTTTTTTTTGTATCATATGGTAAATAAATGTTAAAATCTTTCTTTCATAGTCTACTTTTAAAATTTTTTAATTTATTTTTATTCAGAGAGAGAGAAGAGAGAGAGCACAAGCAGGAGAAGGGGCAGAGGAGAAGGGAGAGAGAGAGAATCTCAAGCAGGCTGTGGTGAGTGCAGAGCCTGACGTGGGCCTGGATCCCATGACCCTGAGATTGTGACCACAGCTGAGATCAAGACCCGGTGCTTGACTGACTGAGCCACCCAGGCGCCCCCACAGTCTAATGTTATAAGAAAGGTATAGG
Source organism: Spilogale gracilis (assembly GCA_004023965.1). Taxonomy (NCBI): domain Eukaryota; kingdom Metazoa; phylum Chordata; class Mammalia; order Carnivora; family Mephitidae; genus Spilogale; species Spilogale gracilis. The sequence goes on from PITA01003761.1 coordinate 98,550, forward strand.
GCACCTGGGTGGCTCAGTCAAGCATCTGCCTTCAGCTGAGGTCATGATCCCAGGGTTCTCAGATGAGTCCTACATCCGGCTCCTCGCTCTGTGGGGACCCTGCTTCTTCCTCAACCCCTCCTCTCTGCTCATGCTCTTTCTTTCTCAAGTTCTCATTCTCTCTCTCTCAAATACATAAATAAAAATCTTAGGGAAAAAAAAAAGAAAGGCATAAATGGCAAATGAAAACCCCAAGAGTTCAGTGCTCATTCAGCTCAGTCCTGTCTTTCCTTTTCTGCCTACTGTCCTGTAGCATACGAACATGATACTGACAGTATCATGTTCTCAATAAAAACTACGGGACAGCCCTAAAGATCTTCAGTTCTCGCCATATCCTTCTAAGTCAGAGCAAAGAGGTAAAATTGTCTGAAAAAAAAATTTAGCCAAAGTTTCTGTATTATACAGGCTTAAAGGGCAATAAGCCATGATGCTATTTGCATGACCCCACAGTGAACCGAACTAATAATTTAAGCAGTTTTTCACTGCAAGCATTTTTAGTTTACTTGAAGGGAGTAGTTAGATGTTATAGAAACCACTAAAAAGTGGTTTCAGATCCAAGCTGCCCTTAATCTGGAACACAATGTAGGTAATATAAACTTATTTTGAAATTTTAGGAAATGCTCTCTCTCCTGTATCCCAGATCACAACAATGTATCAGTGGTCTCCATTGTTGGGGACACTTGTCCAGGCGTGCAACTGAGACTCAACAAATCTGTTTCTTTCTCCTTCCTTATTCCCTCCTTTCCTCCTTCCCTCCCTCCCTTCCTTCCCTTCTTTTTCTTTTCTTGCTTTCATTAAGTCTATACTGTTTCTAAGAAGGAACCTGACCTTGGGGCACCTGGGTGGCTCAATCAGTTAACTGTCTATCTTCCACTCAGGTCATGATCTTTGGGTCCTGGGATCTGATCTGTGTCTGGCTCCCTGTTCAGTGGGGAGTCTGCTTCTCCCTATCCCTCTACCCCCTTTTCCCCACTTGTACGTCGTGCTCTCTCTTTCTCAAATAAATAAATAAAACCTTAAAAAAGAAAAAAAGAACTTGACCTTAAAGGTCGAACTTTTAACAGTTACTATCTTTCTGGAATTATTATACAGATTTAGAGGTATCTTTTTTTTTTTTTTTTTAAAGATTTTATTTATTTGACAGAGAAACACAATAGCCAGAGAGGGAACACAAGCAGGGGGAGTGAGAGAGGGAGAAGCAGGCTTCCTGCCGAGCAGGAAGCCCGATGTAGGACTCGATCCCAGGTCTCCGGGATCATGACCTGAGCCGAAGGCAGTCGCCCAACCAACTGAGCCACCCAGGCGCCCCAGAGGTATCTTTTGAAGAAGTTCTAGCAACTAGAATAGTATCAGGGCCTTATCTTATTTGAAATTAAGAAGCCATTGTGTGATCCATGATAGGTCTGCTTACATTCCCATTGGCCCATATAGGTTCAAAGCATTTAATACAGGAGAAAGTCAACTGTTTTGAATAACACTTTCTGATTACTAATTAAAAAATAGAACACTTTAGATTTTGCCTTTGTTTCTTACTATCCCTCTTAAAACAAAGGCAACTTTTCTTAGGCATTGGAGTCACAGAAAAAAAATAAGTCTAGAGAAGCATGCATTTTTCATCTTTGATGCTAGATGCAGAAATTCATAGCTGTAAAAACTGCTGTCTCTCCGGTTATTGCTCTGAGTATAAAGAACCTGATATACACTGCACTAAATTGGATGTACCTCTCAATTGTACAACAGAATAAACAGAAGCATAAAATACACAGTGTTTGTTGAAGGTTATCTGTGCTTCTGTGCATAAATAACTTTTTGGGAGTTATTTTGAAGATACTATACTCTCGGTGAACATTTATGGATTGGAACAAATGTTTTGTTTTGGTTTTGGTTTTTATTTTTTAGTTATTCTGCACCCGATTACAATCCTCCACGTAAATAGTGATTAATACATGTGTTTCACAGAATGGAAAGGATGAAAGCAATCAAAACCAAAAAGTAAGGAAGATTAAAAGAAAAAGCTAATATGTGAGATATTTAAAAATTATGTACACAGAATAATTTAAAAATACATGTATGCAGAATGATTTAGAGGGGACTCTGCACCCCAACAGAGGAAATACATTTATACATACTCATGTGCAAATGGGTACCTCTAATAAAAGTTAAAATAATATCTGGAGGGATACCAGTAGGAATCGTTTCTCATGGGGAATATGATTACTTAATTTGCTCAGATGTAAATGACTTCTATGTCTAAATCTAATAATAAGGTTTACAAAATTGACTTTAAGAGGATTTTCTACATTTGAAATTACTCCATTTTCTATGTTGTGGAATTTATGGATATTTATGCAAAAGCCACAAACATTTATATAAGGAAACAAAAGACTGAAAAATGTTGCATTTTCGACATGTAAATCCCTATAGATGATGTGATTAGGCCTGATTTGCTTAGTCAGCTTATGTGCGGCTGGACCAAGAATGGCTAAGCAGAATCAGCCTTGGGACCAGGTCACCCATGTCTAGAATGACACTGTACTGGTGACACAGACCACATTTCCACCTCTTGGGAATGAAGGTAAGGCATTGTTACCTCAAATGTCCATTTGGTAAATAGAAATGCATGTGGAGTGTATATATTTTGGGAAGTGTTAATGAATAAAGACCTAGAAGTAGTAAGTACACCATTGGAAGGCCATCCTTTTGTGAAACATATCGAAAAGCAAAGCCTCCCTAGGATACTAGAAATGAAAGGTTTACTTAAAGGAACTCTGCACTAATTCATAAGCAAAAAAGGGGGACTTTCTGCTAAGAATAAATAACATGGTAGGGGTCCTTATAACACTGCCATATAGAAGGAAATCAGCACTAGAGTAAGTTCTATTAGACTCTGAAAGCTGAGATAATTAGGCTCAATCAGAAGATAAACTATTACCCTCTTAGGCAATTTGACCACATGGTTTCTATCAGTTCCTTAAGTGAAATTTTAAACGCGGTTCACAACCTCATTACTATCACACTTTAGACTAATAGTTGTTGTTGTGGGGGACTGTCCTGTGACTCGCAGGTTGTGTAGTAGCATCCCTATCTTCTACCCTTCATGCCAGTGGTACCCACAGACCCATTGCAACAACCAAAAACATCTGCAGAAATTGTCCATGTTCTTTGACATGCAAAGTCACCCCCAGCTGTGAACCACTGGAAGGAACTTGATTTTATCAAAATTTCACACACCATATTTTTCACACACATAGATATTTAAATTACTTAAATGATTCCCGACAACAGTTCTCAGAAGGAGCATTGGCACTGATGATATTTTTACTGAAATGAGATAAAATAAGAAAAAATAAAGACAACATAGTGACTGTCATTATAAGAAAATGTACTTTATAGTTTTTAATTACATTCTTAAAAGTTACAAATTTATGGGAAAAGTGTCCTTTCTATAATGTCTTTATGGTAATAATGTGCAATTTTATTTGGATTTTCTTTTCTTTTTTTGTAATGTAAGAAGTTGAAAGTCATTTGTTGGTAGCCCATAACATCCCAAGTTAGTACAAAGGGATTGTGAGTATATGTATTCTACTGTGGCTTCATTAATTCTCAAAAAATTCTTTTGCTGTCCTCATAAAGTCCCAAGTTAATAATACTTGCACTATGTGGTTGGTTTCAGCTGTGATGCTGGAACTCAAAGTAGCAGAACTCAGGTACACTGCCCTCCTACTTGAAAGTTTTACGTGTGTGTGTGTGTGTGTGTGTGTGTGTGTGTGCGAAGTAAGATAAAGGACTGACAAATAACTGATAAAGTTGGGGTAGTTTATTCAAGTCAGAAATCATTCAATGGGTAATTCAAGAAAATTTACTATTTTATGTGAATGATCTAAATCCAACTATACAAATGAAGCCACTGAACAATCTGGTTTTAATGCTAACATAATTATATTTCTACTTTTTTCTTTTTATATGGATTACTACAACTGTTTTATTTAAAATAACTCATAACTGAGTGGCTCAATCGGTTGAGCAACTGACTTTTGGTTTAGGCTCATGTCATGTTGTGAGATGGAGCTCCACTTCAGGCTCCACACTGGGTCATGATCCCAGGGTCCTGGGATGAAGCCCTGAGTTGGGCCCTCTGCTCAGTGAGGAATCTGCTTCTCCCTCTCCCTCTGCCCCTCCCCTGCTTGTGTTCTCTCTCTCTTTCTCACTCACTCTCTCTCAAAAAAATAAATAAAATCTTAAAAAAAACCCCAAACTCATAATTGTTTAAATTAAAGTTTTCCATCTGTTTTCCAGGGTCTTTTGAGGAAAGACTATAATTTTTTAACTATGGTGAGTATACGTGTATATTAAAATAGTTCTAGGAAACACTTCCAAAGTGCTTGGTATATCCAGATTTTTCCAACATCTGCAGCAGCCTACAGTATGTGTGTGTGTGTGGGGGGGGCACACATATTCACACATAAAATCATCATTTTGTAATGAAATGGCTTCAACATGCAGCCTTAAGTAAAGCATGTGGTGACATCAGATATGGCTTTGGAACTTAGAATTACTTTTTTTTTTTTTTTTAAGATTTTATTTATTTATTTGACAGAGAGAGAGATCACAAGTAGGCAGAGAAAGAGCGGGAAGCAGGTTCTCTGCCGAGCAGAGGGCCTCCATCTCAGGACCTCCATCCTAGGACCCTGAAATCATGACCTGAAGGCAGAGGCTTAACCCTCTGAGCCACCCAGGCGCCCAAGAATTACTCTTGCTAGTGTAGAGAAAAGTCACATCTATTGAGGCAAGTTATCTTAAGCCTACAGACATGATTGGTTAGGTATACATTTAACTATGCAGGAAATGTTTCCCATTTAACAATTTCAGAGACACAAAAAATACAATGTGCTTTCAGCAAAAGACTAATTCTTCCATGATCTAGTAATTATTTTTGAAAAGTACTTTAAGTGAGTCATCTGGCTTAAAACATTCATTTGGAATGTTTAATCCATTTATTCATTTGTATTATTCTTATTAAGATGATCATCATGTATAGTTTAAGCTGAATCCCATATATTCTAATCTCATAATGTAGTAAGTGGCATCAACATGACCTATCTTTAAAAATTATTAAACATCCCCAAAGATAAAATGAAACAGAATGTAAAGTTTAACTCGCATTGCCAGTTACAGCTTTTAAAGTGAAATCGCTTTCCCAGTGTCCTCTTTTCTTTTAACGTTAGAAAACACCTGGGTCAGCTTCTAGTATTTATATATGGCAAGAATTCAAATCGCTAGCTCAATGAGAGAATGCAATTTCACTTTTTTTCAGACTCCGTGCAAATTCCATCTGGACTCCTGAGAGACCTTGAGATTCACTAAACATTTCATTTGAAATGTACTGTGTAGCATGGTTAAAACACAGGAGAGCAAAACCTTTGGGTGGCTGACCCGCTCCCTGAGATTAAATGAGGCACTCCCGGAGGTCAGAGAGATACTGCCCTCTTCTACGGTGGAGTGGAGATTTAATGTGTTCGAGCAGGGTGCAGCAATGACTTCCAAAACTGGAGAGCAGCTATGAGAGCAGGGTCATGAATAGAAATGATCTAAGCTAAGATTTTTATAAAGAAGAAAGAAAGCACAAACTATAAGCAATGTTATATAGCCTGGGCTTAGGAAAATATCACATTTTAAGTTTAAAAAGCTAAGAACTTAGGTACTTTTTAAAATAAGGCAGTGGGAGAGCTAATATTCAGTTTTAAGAAATATTTATAGGTATTCCAGGGGCATCAGATAGTTAACATATTTGCTAAAGTTTCCCTTATTTTCAAGGAAAAGCTGAATGTGCATAATTGATGCATATAATAAATGGCAAACTTAATAGGTGATGAGCAAGGAAAGGTAAGAAATGCTTTTTCTTGAACAGAATACAGTTGTTTTCAATTAAAGGAAGCTCTTATAACTTGGAGACTTGGGTTGGTTTTACATCTTGATTCAAGGCAGCATCACATAAAAATGGTAAATTAAATTTTAAACTCTTGGCTATAACAGTTTTTAGTGAAAAATTAGGAAACCTAAAATATTCAATTATAACCTAAAGGGGCTTCTGGACTTTGTTGTATTAGAAACACTTCAAACTGAAGTCTTTAAAATGTTCCAGAAAGAAATGGAAAGGGCTACTAAAAACTGCAATGTGAGTCACAGAAAAATCTGAGACAGAAAAATGAATACAATGCTGATTTTAATTGTCTTTAAAGGTGTTCTAGGTGCCCTGATCCTCATATTAGATTATTGTTCGTTATTTATATCTACCCTGTGTGTATGCCATATTAACAAAGAAATAATCAAAACTAGCATGATATATAGAACATGTATAGAGAAAAAATAATATGCAATATAACAGTGAGAACAAGCACCTGTGTGTGTGTGTGTATTATACCATCCTATGATATTGAAGTAATAAATTGCAATAGGCATCTTTGTTTGCCTAGTTCTAGAAAGCACTTGATGATTGCTTTCTAAGATAAATAAATGTCTTTCATACAATCAGAACTCATGGACTAAAAATTAGAAAGAAAAGAAAGAGAGAAAGAGAGAAAGAGAGAAAAAAAAGAAAGAAAGAAAGAAAGAAAGAAAGAAAGAAAGAAAGAAAGAAAGAAAAAGGAAGGAAGGAAGGAAGGAAGGAAGGAAGGAAGGAAGGAAGGAAGGAAGAAAAAGAGGGAGGGAGGGAGAGAGGGAGGGAGAAAGGAAGGAAGGAAGGAAGGAGGAAGGAAAGAAGAAAGGAAGGGAGAGAGAAAGAAAAGACAAGACAAGACAAAACAAGAAAAGAAGAAAAAAGAGAAGAAAAGAAAGAGGGAGGGGAGGGAAGGAAAAGAAGGGAGGGAAGGAAGGAAGAATAATCCCAAAGCACTGCACTTTCTTCCAGACAGACAAATTATTAAAACATCTACGCAAACAAAAAAATCTTATTGCTAAGCTCAATTTTCTTAGCCTGGATTTTAAGATTTTTCACTAAGCAGTGTTACTTTTCTTACTATCCTACTTATTATTTTCATTATGTTGGTTGTGCCCTTGAACTAAGTGAGTCTCCCTCTCCAGCCTATAAGTGGCTCTCAACCATGCCTCTGAGGTCCTGTCCACCTGTGAATGATCTTTCACAAAATCCATAACTCTTTTCTGCCAAAAGCCTTCCATGACCAAATTTTTGAATTTTTATTGTTATTTTAAAACAATTAGGATTTGCAAAACCGATTCAATAAATCTACTGCTTTTCTGTTTCTTCTTGTCCTTGAATCCAGATTCTTCTTGACTGTTACAACAGCCTGCTGACGTAGTAAGGGCCGCATGTGAAAGGGAACCTACCGAAAATCATCAGGCCATTCAAAAACACTGGGTTTATTAATTCTGACTTGAACTATTTAGAACAAAGGAACTACACCCAAGAGGGACTGGGTTATGAAGCATGCCAGTGCCTAATAAAGTCCTAAAACTAAGAGGCCACACTGTTGTCATCTAATAGGTTCATAGCTTTGTTTTTTTTCATGTTGCTTAAGTCAGGGATAGCTTGTCATCTGCATTACTTTAAGCCCTCTTAAAAGTCTGCTGATACATGCTTTTTAAAATGCTCTAAATAAATTTCCCACCTTAGATAGGATTGATCTAGGCATTGGTGGTTTCTCAGCAAATGGGGAGGCACCCAATATAGCCCTTCAGCCACAATATCTGACTAGAGATTTACTTTTTATCTTATATAAACCAATCCACTTAAAAACTTTAATGTTATATTCTATACAGATAGTCAACCATGAATATTTGAATGATACATAATGGAAGTATATTTGATGGAATGATGAGAGCAAACACCTGATAACCACAGTTACAAACACAGAATGACATACAGATTACAGTGTCAATGGAATAATTCCATCTTTCCTCTTCTGGGCGCCAATTTAATTTGTATATATATATCCAAAGGCTAAATATTAATTAGTCTACTGTTTGTGTTTAATCAGAAAGTAGTTTGGCCTAATAAATATCACTACCAGTACCTTTGTTAGTAAGCAATAACCACTAATAAGTGAATAGTTTTGAAAATAATTACTATCTTTAATTATTTGAACAATTAGTAGGTCAGAGCATGAGGGAATCATTAAAATTTCCTTCCAAAACAGAGGAAGAGTCCACATAGACAGGGTGTTGCACGGGCCCCATCAGGCCCACCTGAGAGCCGTTCTAGACTCTTCTCCCTCTCTCTCCCTACATCCAGGGGGTCACCAAACTCTGTTGCTTTTAGCTCACAGAAACCTCTCTGGTCTGTCTACACCCCTTCATCCCATCTCTACTGTCCGAACTCCTTACTATGTGGCCTGGATTCCTGTAGGAGGCCTCTAAAGAGGCCTCTGGCCCACAGTCATGACCCCTTTGGTTCCGTTTCTGTCTCCATTACTATCTTAAAAAAGATACTACATTAAAAAAAATGCATTTCCTTGTACATGTCTCTGGTTTACACAATTTTTGTGGCTCTCCATCTCTTTTAAGAAGAAGCCTCGAATCCATAGCAAGGCAAACACAGTTCTTCCCTCTCTGGCCCTGCCTTTGGTTCCTGGAGATCCCTACTCCAAACTTAGGCTGCAAGCATTCTTAGCAACGTAGTTACTTTAACCCCTTCCATACAGTCACACATGCTGCTAATTCTGTTTTGGAAACATCCCCCCTCTGCTTCCCAACCACCACTCAACACTCCCCTGTATCATGAACAGCCAAACACCTTCAGGAATCAGTCCAGGCACCATCTCTTCTGAAGGACCTTCCCTGGATCCCCTAGTCTGACAGGTTCGACTTTATGTGCACGCTTTTGCTTATCAACTGTACTCACATGTTCACTTCTCTGTTTTCTCCACTAATTGTAACTTCTTTTTTTTTTTTTCAAGATTTTATTTATTAATTTGTCTGAGAGAGAGAGAGGGACAGAGCGAGCACAAGGAAAGGGAGCTGCAGGCAGAGGGAGAAGAAGACTCCCTGCTGAGCAGGGAGTCCTATGTGGGACTCAATTCCAGGACCCTGGGATCATGACCTGAGCCAAAGGCAGACGCTCAACAGACTGAGCCACGCAGGCGCCCCTAATTGTGACTTCTTGACAGAAGGGTTGTGTTTATTAATTCATAGGTTCTCAGGTGCCCGGAGAAGTGACTTGCACACCAAACATATTTCATGTATGTTGGCCTCAAGCATTAGCAACGAATCAAATCTCCAAAGGCTTTATTTGACTGTGCACAAAGACTGATGAGTTTAGGATGGGGTTAGAGATGAATGCAGAAGTAAATAAAATTGAGATTCTATCTCTAAGGGGTTTATAATCTAGTTGGTTAAAAAGGAAACTCATGAAAAGTTCATTAGGAATATTACTTCAAATAAACAATCCAAAAAACATATAAGATATGGGATCAGCTCTAATGTTTCTATCTCCTTCCAGAATAAACACTGGAGCCAAAATAAAAGTGCTGGATGTTTCAGAAGTTCATCGAGGCAAGTCATTGATCTTGAAAAAAGATAGAATAGGATGTAAAACTCAAGCCTATAAAGATAACTGCAGAATTTAAATAGGAGTTCTTTTTTTTTTTTTTAAGATTTTATTTATTTGACAGAGAGAGATCACAAGTAGGCAGAGAGGCAGGCAGAGAGAGAGAGGAGGAAGCAGGCTCCCCACCACGCAGAGAGCCTGATGTGGGCCTTGATCCCAAGACCCTGAAATCATGACCTGAGCCGAAAGCAGAGGCTTTACCCCACTGAGCCACCCAGGCGCCCCTAGGAGTTTATTTTTAAGGTGAATGGGACTTGAGGATCTTTGCTGGCAAAGGAGAAAAGCCTGCGGGGAGGGAAAAAATGAAGAAATAGGAGGAGAGGATGTAACTGCTAGAACTTTGAAGTCCTGAGAGAAGCTAGACAAAGAGGAATCCAGGGCCCAGAAGAGGAGGCCATGCCCACAGGCTGCTTAAAGGGAAGTTGGCTCCAAACAGAAACTTAATCATACGTAAAAGTATTTTTTTTTCACATTTTTCTAATCTTGTCCAAAAATAATCTAAACTTTTAACATGATGTTTTTTTATTTAAAATTAATGGAAGATATGGAAGGCTATTTCTTAACATCCTTTTATGTCTAAAATTAAACAATTATATTAACTTAATTAAATTTCAGGAAAATTTCCTCTCCCTAGTAGTAAGAAAACAGGAAATATATTTGATAATACTTTTAAGTTAATTTCCTCTATGATATTCATTGTGACCAGAGCAAACATTAGCTACTAAATTATCTTTCCAGGACAATTAGGGCACAGTCTTTTGCTACATAGATAAGTTGCTAATTAATCTCCCCTAGCTAGTTAACTCAGTTCTAGCTCTTTGCTAATGAAGAGCACAGGTCTTAATCTTCAAATGGTTGAGTAGGCTTTATCTGACTTGGTGGTTACATCTCTAACGTTTCCCCTAGAGACCACAAGTTCCCTATCTTGCTCACTATTTGTATCCTCCACTATTTGACAAGTGCTCGACACATGGTGGGTGCAAAATGAATAGTTCTTAAATAAAAGATGCATAAATGTATTAGATAAATAACTGGATAATTTAGTCAATGAGTGAATGGATGTTATGCCCCATCCACCAAGGTTTCTCTTTATTTGATTAATCTAAGGAAATTCACAAGTACTAGAAGACATGGTCATAGCTTACTTCTAGCTGAAGAATGGTCTGTGCAGAGATATCACCATCACTTTGGTATGTACAACACATCATATGACAGTCCAATGTCACTGTGATCGGGCTTCCTAACAGGCCCAACAAAGCTTTCAACCCAGTGGTACTGAGGATGTTCATAATTTCATAGTCTATGAACTTACTTGGAGGAAAGATCTAACAAGGGCTTAGAAGTGTATGTAAAACTAACTTGATAGACTCAGTTTGCCTATATGATTTTGTACATAGGTAACAGAAATCTGTAGAATGGAAAGTTGTAAGGGCACCTAAATAGTGGTTCTCAAATCTATTGTGTGTTAGACCCACTAAAGAAATTTAATCTGCTAAAAGACGCAGTTCTTACATAGCCCCCAGAGGTTGTGATTCAGTAGATCAGAGTTGGAGAAAAAAATTGCATTTTTGGTAAGTTGTCCTATATTAGTAATTCTAACCAAGGAAGAATTTTGTCCTTCCCCATCCTTGGGGACACTTGCTGGTATCTGGAGACATTTCTGCTTGCCTTGGCTAAGGGGGAATGTAGTGCAACTGATATCCAGTGAGCAGAGGCTAACGATGCTGCTAAACATCCTACAGGGCCAAGGCTGAGAGACGCTGTCCCTCAGTGGGGAGAGAATGCTCTAGGGCAGCAAGACTATCTCAGCCTGGACCATTCCCATGAGACAGATGTGAGGAGGTGAAGTACAGCCAAGAAAGATTTAGATTAAATGAGCAGGACTGGAAACTGTTCTTCACTTAACAATAAATTCCTTTACCAGGAGCACTCACTTTCCAACAATGCTGGATAAATGAGGTGTCAGTGAATCACTAATTTATTTAGCCCTAACAACAGTGGTTCACAAGAGTTTCTGATGTTCCCAGGTATACTGTAAGGGGGAGACTAGCTCAGGAAAAGAAACAATGTAAATGTGCACTCATTTGTTCATTCATTCAATGAATATTCTTTTTAATATATAATCATGGACAATCTAATTGACATATATCAGAAAAAAATGATATACTACATGTTTATAAGGTTAATGATTATGCCTAAGTTCAGGATAAGTCTCAATAAATATCTTGTGTTAATCGTTTTTGACAAGTTTAATTACAGTTTGAAATGATTTCTATCCTGCTGACATCCTACAACACTATTTAATAAAAACATACTATTGTATACTTCCAATAATAAAACTATGTAATGACCTTACTGAGCATTTTCAATATCTGAAAGCAATATAATATTCGCTCTTTAGTGCTTCAAAGACTTTCCACTAATTAACCCTTTTTCTCCTTAAAATGAAATTATCACTTCCTAGCATTTCAAGACAACTGTAAGCCTCCTTTTCTAAATCTCTAATATCAACATAAAAGAATCACTTTTTTTTTACCAACTGTGGTGATTTACCCCTTAGTAGAACAAATTAAGAACTTATCAGTAATTATGAAAATAATTTCCTTCTTTTATTAAAATACTTTGCAGTCACTGCAGCTTAGCAGATTATTATTCTGGGCAGCGTAGGTGTTTTGAAAGGCAGTGTGAAAATAAGAGCTTGAATTATGAATTCCTCCCATGAACACTGAATCATTTTATATTTTCTGTGGCAAAAAGAACTTGCTTCTCTCTTGAAGAAAAAAAAAGAAGAACAAGAGCATTTTAACTTTCAGGAACACGTAAGTTTTCTGTATGGTATACACTGCACTAAATGACCTATCTACACTAAAATAGTAATTTATTATATATATGTATATATGTGTATATATGTATATGTATATATACATATAACTTACCATTTTTGTGCAACATATCTATGTAGACAAGGAAATAACCTATACAAATTAACTATAAAATGGAACACTTCTTTAAATTTTATGAGACTGACATGCTACCTACTGTCGTAACGAGGCACCTTCTTTCAATTTTAATTCAGTAAATACTTGTTAAACACCAACACTGCTCCAGGAACTGTGTTAGGTGCTGGGAAGACAGATATGGAGTCAGATAGCAAGGGAATTCACAGAAATAGAGGGATGAGGAGAGCCTCCCTGAAAAAAAAAAATGACATCCAGTACAATCTATTAAGTTTTGCTTGAAATTAGAGAATACATATTTCCCGATCCTTACTTTTTGAAAGGGATCTTACATTTCAGCAACTTGTGATCTATACTCAGATCAGGCTGAGGAAACCTATAAACATAGGACCTACACTGAGCTGAGGTATAAATGTCTTTTAGTTATAGTAATTACTCAAAGGATAGCTGCTCATCTGTGATATAGACTCTCGGATGGTCTGAGGTCATTCAAAACAAAGGGTTTTACATTTCTTTTAGCTGCAGCACAGGCTAGTTGTCTCTAAGATGTGGATGACAATGAGTTTAGGACAGGAATGTCAAACTTCCTACCCTCTAAATCTCTGCTATCTTGTCCTGAGACTTGAAGTTGACAAAAATTAAAGAAAATAAATGAGATTCCTCTTTTAGGTAGAGGATATAGACATGGTCTAGCCCTCTTCTCTGGCTTCAGTTTTAGTCTAGGCTCAAGTTATAAGCTGTAAAGGATCCATATATGTGTATTACTTCCAACAGAAGTTGAGCAGTTCTAGACTTTGGTAAGGAGTACTTTTGTTGGACTGAATTCTGAGGTGACATGGCACATTATGACAACTATGTTTCTAGTAAAATAGCTCAGACTATGTGCAAAGTATTCTTTGCAGACTGTAACAGAGAACCAGGGGACGGGTCTTGCTGGGTTAATAAAATTTCAGAATCTACTTAGTTGAATGTATATTTCAAGCACACTGGTGTCCACACATAGCCATTCCTGGTAGCTGCCACAGTGATGCTCAGGATGATTTCAAATACATCCTATTGGAAGAATTTCTTTAGTGTTACTCTCATTTCCTTCCTTCTCATTTCCATCAGCTATTGATGCTGGTGAAAATTCAGGGCAATGAAAATTGCCCACTTCTTGCCAAAGCCAAGTACTACAAATAGCATTAAAAAGCAGTCACATACCAATACCAGTACACACTAAAAGAGCTTCTTGGAGGAAGCAGCTAGACAATCTTTTGTACCTTATGTATTCGCAATATAGTGTTTTAGTTTTATATTGAAGATATTAATCTATTTTAGTGAAGATTTCCAACTTTGCTTCTTTTTTATAGACCGTATTTATACATAATTTAAAGCGCTTTCTCTTGTTTTCAATCTTCACAAAATAATGTCATCTACAATGAGAACTCAATTTGACTCCAAGTATAACTTATAAGATACGGTGATTATAGTTGTTACTGATATATATCTCCCACGTATAATTACTTAGGTCCATTATATCAAGCTAATTAAAGAATAGGTTTAATTTTTAAAAATCAGAATCATTATTAATAATATAACCATTTTTATTGTATTGCTTGGACTCCACAGTTACATCTATAACCTACATATTTATTACTGAACCTTGAAATAATTTTCTTCACATTGACCTCAAGCTTACTAATGGTCCTTCAAATCTGTATTTTAAATAATTTGTAAGAGAATATTAATAAGGGTTTAAGAGATATTTACAAATGCCTGGTGAATTGCTTGGTTAACCATGTCTAAGGAAAGACAAGATTAGCTACCTTTCTTTAATGGTTGACTATATTTAACACCAAAACAGTAAATAGTTATTAACTATGGTACAAGTGTGCCTTTTTGAGGCATAAAAAAAGAGGACATAAAAAAATAAATATTAAGGAAAACTTCCAAACTGTTGTTTATAACATATATAAGTAGGGGGAGTTTTTAGCCTGAGTCATTCAAAGAATTTAAAAAAGTATAGTTCTAGGGGCGCCTGGGTGGCTCAGTTGGTTAAGCGACTGCCTTCAGCTCAGGTCATGATCCCGGAGACCTGGGATCAAGTCCCACATCGGGCTCCCTGCTCAGCGGGAAGCCTGCTTCTCCCTCTCTCACTCCCCCTGCTTGTGTTCCCTCTCTGGCTGTGTTTCTCTCTGTCAAATAAATAAAATCTTAAAAAAAAAAAAAAAAAGTATAGTTCTAAAATTAACCAATACATATCCTCAGTAATGCAAACCTGGATCTTTTCTAAAACAGAACTACAGACATTAGCAAATTAAGAGAGGTTCAACAAGGGCCTCTCCTTACCAGCCAGTTCTAGGTTGTTCCTATTAAAACTATACCCATTAATATTTTAACAACATAATTTTAGAAAATTAAAAAGTAGTCTCTTGGAATCATTCCAAGGCCCCTAAGAACAGTATAAATTATGTTGGATAAATTCCCAGTTTTGCTTTTATTTATTTTTAAAACATTTAGTTTAAGTAAATACTTTGAAAACTAACCTCAATGCCTTTATGAGGATAAGGAGAGGAAAGCGCGTCACAAGGGGCAAGGTGCCTATCATTCATAAATCCCAACAAGGGTTTTCTATGGCACTTAAGAGACACTTTGTCAGCAGCTTTTGACCTTTGTCCAGGTTATTTTTTTTCTCTTTTCATAATAATAATCCTTCTCAAGGTACTTGACACCTTAAAAAAATTACTTTTCCATCAAATTTTCAATGCGAATATAAAAGACTGTCAGATATTCAGGATAATACTATTGGTACATCACAGAATCTTAAGATACCATTGACTATAGGAAGGACCATTATTAAATGTGTTTAAATAGAAAAATTGTTGCTAATTAATCTATTACGATGCTTTACTGTCACAAAGCATTATTATTTATATGTATTAAAATCTCCTTTTAATACAAAATAAATTATTTTTCTAGATACATGAGGCCATTATTCAGGCAAGGGAATATGAATAGCTATCCTTCCCAAGGTTAGAATCTCCCACTAATAGGGGTGCTTGGGTGGTTCAGTCAGTTAAGGATCTGACTCTTGATTCTGGCTTAGGTCACTATCACAGGGGCCTGGGATTCAGCCCCATGTTGGGCTCTCTAGTCAGCTGGAAGTTTGCTTAAGAATTCTCTCTCATGCTCTCCCTCTGTCCCTCCCCCAGTTCACACACATGTATGCACATGCACACACCGTTCACATAAATCTAAAAAAAAAAAAAAAAGAGAGAGAAAGAGAGTCTCCCACTCATCAACTAATTAACCAGACAATACACCCATGCTCCAAAGTATTTATTGGTATTTTTAATTTTTATTTTTTTAAAGATTTATTTATAGGGGGAAGGGGCACAGAGAGAGAAGAAGAAGAAGAAGAAGAAGAAGAAGAAGAAGAAGAAGAAGAAGAAGAAGCAGAAGAAGAAGAAGAAAGAGAGAGAGAGAGAGAGAGAGAGAGAGAGAGAGAGAAAGAGAGAGAGAGAATCTCTAGCAGACTCCCTGCTGACCATGGAGCCCAACTCGGAGCTCGATCTCACCACCCTGAGATCGTAACCTGAGCCAAAAACAAGAGTCGGTAGCTTACCCGACTGAGTCACAGCCCCCTATTGATGATTTTTAAAGCATCTGCCACATTTTAATCACTGGGACAAGTTTATTGGAGCAGTTTTTCTGTTGATCTTTATGACCCTCACATGCAATAGGTAATATTATGCCCATTTTGACTTTTAAGAAAACTAGATTTTAGAGTGATTAGATATGTTAGAGTTTTTATTATCACATTTTTTCTATCTTACTGATTAAGATGTTGAAGCTAATTTTCAGTTTCATATCTTCAAATAAGCAGAGAACCTTGCTGACAAATTGAAAGCCCTTTCTTCTTATAGTATTTTCATTGAAATATAAAAAAGAATATTGTACAATATTATTCCTCCAAAATCTGTGGACTTTCCAGAATATTATTTATCTGGTAAATAATTATCTACAGAAAATTATAAACCTAAATATCATTGGTAAAATTTTAGATTTAAAAACATCTAAGAATAAGGTCGATGAATTTTCATTTCTGAATTCTAAGAGCATGTAGAAAATTAATATTAAAGAACAGACTGTCTCTTTAGTTTTTTTTTTTTTTTTAATAAGCAGACTTGGCTTTTTGATTTAAAAAACCTTTTCCTTTTAAATAATATGAACATCTTTGGGTTAGAATTTTTAGCTGTTTCAGTTTCAGAAAATATTTAACTTTCATAGTTCATGTCTAACATTTCCCTAGGCATCATACAATCTAATTGGATAGTTGGGATAATGACTACTGTGGGGCCAGAGGGTTCGAACAGACATTTTAGACACCAGATAGATGAATATGCATAGCCAAACACTTAAGGAAAGCTAAGTGGAATGGGAAGAGAACTCTACCACCAAATGTAAAAGCTAGTTAGATAGCACAGGAAAGCACTTGATCAAACATGAAAACTGCAGAGATGGATACTGAAGTTACACCTTGCACATTCTGGGCATCTGTTAAGTAAATACAGAATAAATGAAAGGCGGCACCCTGGGATAAGTCAGTCAAGGAGTGCAAATGAATCATTTGAATTACATGGCATTCCCTATTCTTCTATCTTGATCAACTGCCTCCCCCTGAAAGTTTTACCTTTCAACACACTATATAATTTATTTATCTATTATATTTATGTTCTAAGACCCTCCCTGCACTCCTCCCACATCTAAGCTCCATAAGTCAGATATTTTGTCTGTTCACTAATGTATGTGCCAGGCACCTTGAATAGAAGAACAAATAATAGGTTCTCAGGAAATATTCGTTACGAATTTACAGAGATCCATTTGCAAATCTCATTGGTAAGCACCGCAGAATTTACAAAGATAAATGTGATATACTTCCAGTTACCAAGGTATTTAAATATAGAAAGGAATATCAAATTATGATAACATAAGGCAGAAAACATAAGGGTTATCAAAGTTATAAACATAAAATATGGTATGGGAAAGCTTCTCAACAGATATGCTATGGAATATCATGAGTTGTTCAGGAATTACAGGTGTGAGAAGATATTGATTTAGATTTCCTATTTTTTTTTTAAAGATTTTATTTATTTGACAGAGAGAAACACAGCCAGAGAGGAAACACAAGCAGGGGGAGTGAGAGAGGAAGAAGCAGGCTTCCCGCCGAGCAGGGAGCCCGATGTGGGGCTTGATCCCGGGTCTCCAGGATCATGACCTGAGCCGAAGGCAGCAGCTTAACCAACTGAGCCACTCAGGCACCCCTAGATTTCCCATTTTTAACAATAATTTTTTTTTTCAGATTAGTTCTCCCATTTGAATACTGCTAGAATGGCTGAAATATATGGTCCATCCATGTAACCTCTAGACTGAATTTAGTGTAAGAGATCTGAGGTAGTAGTATCACCAAGTGATCCAAAGAGGCAAATACAAATTGTCTTTGGAAGAACATACCTTTATCCTTGGCATCAAAGAATCCTCACAAATAATATTTTAAGGACAATAAGCATGACATAACCTAATAACCAGGATATAAGGTACTACAAGTGAAAATTAACAGAAACAAAAAGGAGCCAAAACAGACCTGCAAAAATTTCAAATATAGGAATCATCAGCAACAAATTATAAAACAATGGTGCTCACTAAGTTAAAATAAATAAAACATAAGCTTGAAAATGCCTGCATAAATTAGGAAACACCAGAAAGTAATCTAATAGATTTAAAAACTATATATTAAAAGAAACTCTAGAAATAAAAAAAATGATAACTTAAAATCAAAACTTTATAAATAATTAAATAAAAGGTTAGGAAAAAATGAGGAGAGAAATACTGAACTGAAGGTTAAAAAATAATTTCCAAAATGTATAGCTGAGAGGAAAAAAAAGTAGAAAATATGGAGGAGAGTTTATAATACCAGGAGAATAGGAAACAATGTTCTTTAGAGTTCTAGATGAAGAGGAGACAGATTATAGATGAGTCTATATTTGGAAAAATAATGGTTGAAAATTTTTCATAACTAACGGAGATATTGGTTCTCTCTACCCTTGGGACAACTTACCTTGTTTCTGCTTGTGAACCTTTTCATTCATTTACCCCAGTATGCTTTAAAATTATTTTATATGTATGTCAAAACATGGAAAATGCTGGGGAACACTGTTGTGGGTAGGTGTTAACAATATTTTTTTCAGTTAAGAACCAGAGAGTAAATATTGTAAAATTTGCAGGCCATATGGTTTCTGTTGCAATGACTCAATACATGATTGTAGGAGAAAAGCCACCACAAACAATATGTAAACAGATGTTACTATGTTCCAATAAAACTTTATTTACAAAAACAGATCTCAATCTGCATTTGTCCCACAGTCTGTAGGCTATAGTTTCTTAACCCTTACTTTAGAGGATCAAGGCATGGATTACAATAAAAAACATGTGGTTCATTTTACTCCAAATATCAGCTCTCAGAATAAATTGTTGTTTTGAACTTTATTGCTCACACTATTGAATAAAATGAATTGGTAATAATTTTAGAGGTACATACCTAGACTATATAAGTTAAAAAGGGATAACTTGTACACTAACAAAGCCAACAAATACCTTCAGGAAACTTAATTCAATACCATAAAATCTATGATGAAATTCCAAACATTCTAAAGAAAATTTAAAACATTTTATTTTATGATTTTTTTAAAGATTTATTTATTTGAGGGCACCTGGGTGACTCAGAGGGTTAAGCCTCTGCCTTCGGCTCAGGTCATGATCTCAGGGTCCTGGGATCGAGGCCTGCATCAGGCTCTCTGCTCAACAGGGAGCCTCCTTCCTCCTCTCTCTGCCTGCCTCTCTGCCTACTTGTGATCTCTCTCTCTCTCAAATAAATAAATAAATAAAATCTTAAAAAAAAGATTTATTTATTTGAGAGAGAAAGACAGAGAGATGGAGAGACAGAGCAACAGAACGACAGAACATGTGTGTGTGTGGTGGGGGAGGACAAAGGGAGAGGGAGAGAGAGAATCCTAAGCAGACTCCCAGTTCAGCATGGAGTCCAACACAGGGCTTGATCCCAGGATGATGAGATCGTGACCTGAGCCCAAACCAAGATTCAGACGCTAACCAACTGTGCCATCCATGTGACCCAAGAAAACATAAAACATTTTAAAAGAGGAAAAGAAAATTTTGTTCTGTAGAAAGCTCAATCAAGTTCATTTTGAATTATAATGGATCTATGAGGAAGCGCACAACTGTGGATATCAGAAAACTTCAAAAAGTAATGTACAGTCTAAGACAATAAAAAAAAGTAAAGAAAGCTCCATTTAGTTTCCTACCAATGAATTTTTAATTGTCTTGCTACTTTCTCAAATTATTATGGCTTTTCTATTGATTTTGTAGTACTTTTAAAAAAGCACAGTTGTTTTGCAAACAAAAGCAACATTTTATCAATGATAAATCTGAAAATAAATAACTGTCATGAACTACTATGAACTGTTATTTTCGATCCATGATCCATTGTTTAAATTATTGGTGATTGGCCAATTTAATTTACAAGGCCTAGTATTTTGATAACATAAAAGTTTAATATTCCTATTTCTGTTAGTGTGAGTAGAAGAAAAGGAAACATAACAATGTAGTTTTATATTATTTAAGAACTGATTACTGAATGGATAATGGGATATTCCCTGGAATCCTGATCTAAATTGCTTCTGCAGCTGGATCCACATAGGCTCAGAATATGCCAACCTAGACAAAATTTTAATAAATACAGGTCAGAAATAGTTATTCACCTTCTACCACTCTCACTACAGAAGGTCAAACATGACCTCAGAGAATGTCCAGTAAAAATGAACATGTTGATACCTAGGACATTTATTGGACATATTAGAAATTGCACATAATAATATTAATTTGGAAGACTGAACCACCATATGTTTATAATATAATCATGTAATTTATTTCCAAAGTACTGACTACCATGATGCACTCTACTACAGTTTGACATATTTTAAAGATTTATTTTATTTATTTGAGAGAGAGAGTGTGTGTATGCACATGTTAGGGGAGGGGCAGAGGGAGAGGATCTCAAGCCAACTCCACCCTGAATGAGGAGGCCCCCACGGGGCTAGATCTCACAGCCCTTTTATCATGACCTCAGCCTATATTAAGGGTCCAACACGTAACTGACTGAAACACCCAGGCAACCCTAAAATATTTTAAACAGAGCAATCCATGCAATAAAATTAATAACACTTCTTGAAGTTAAATAGTTTTAAAATCCTATGTCTGGTTGATTAAATCACTAAGAAATTCTAGAAATAGTGTTCTACTGGAATCAAGATCATATGTATGCTGAATATTTTAAATACAGACTTCCTTTTTCCACTGCTGTTCAAGAAAATATTTCAGATAGGTAACTGCAGGTTTGTAAAGGATGCTTCCATATGTCCTCTAAAACAATAAGGCCATCATATTACTGTTTTGCATAGCTGTTCTTTGTCTACTTTCTTTCTTAACTATTGTATAAATTAAGTTTCCAACAAGATCTCTCCCTTGTTCTTTCTGCTCCTTTATAATAATCATAAAGATATTAGGTTCTGTCCATATCAATTTGCTGAGTCTGACAGTATGACTAGGGCCTTATGAAAGAGCTTTTTCATTTGGTTATCACTTGGAGGGGAAAGGTTGGTTACCCAATGATAGTAATACTTTGTATAATGGTGTTGAACTTCTAAAAGCTAACAGATCTTTTTTTAAATGTATGTCCCTAAAGTTATGACATTATGTTCCCATAATGGCATGAGTATGTCAGTCACCTGAGAGCAAAGAAAATGATGGTGACCCCTCTAGAGTGACAGCATGAGGCCAGAATGTTAGTTTTATATTTTTAGGAATCATATTGTTAGGTACATGAAATGATGACTTCCAATATAAATGACAAAAGAGAGGGAAAACTCCTGGGGATGAAGAAATAGGATAACAGAAGCAAAGGAGAGGAATCACTTCAATTCAATAACTTAACTTTGAGATACAACAGGCCAGTATCAGGCTCAGTCAAAATGTAACTGTTGCTACTCCCAATTGCAATAAATCAATTTGAAATGTGGAAAAATGGAAAGCCCATTAAAAATTTTTGTTTTTAACCACAAGGGAGGCATATAAGTTACCAATGGATTGGCAAAACTGTTTAGCAATAGTTACAAAATTATAATTGAAATTAACACGACTGACACTCTGAAACATTTTCTGAAAACAAACACGATCCTTCAAAGACCTGATGGCATCAGGTGGTGTTACTCAGACCCATGGAGAAAGGCCACAGGTTAAGTAGAAGACCACAGGTAAATTATGGGTTTTCCAGGAAATGCAGTCATCACACATGATCTAATACTCAAAATCCAAATTTAGAGTATCCCAAAGAATGCACAAATTATGATCCTAATGATAACTTTTTAAGCTGTAGTAAAAGCAAACATTCAAAAAGAAACACTTCTTCTAACCAAAAAAGCTTATTTCTGAAGTGAGAAAGACTTTTCAATTTATTACATGGGCCACCCACAATGAAACATTTTCTGCATCCTGTCAATTAGTTAGCCAAAGCAAGATAAAAGGGTTTGAAATTGCCTGAAACTATTGTACCCAATCAAATTAAAATAAAAATGTCTTTGTTTGGGATTATCAGGATAATAATTATCATTAGAAATAAAATTGACCATTTATAATGGACCTGAGTATTGTACCAAGCTGAAGTATTCTCCCTTTAAGCCTCCAATGGTAGGTCTAATTGTTGATGGAACTAATAAGATGAAACATAAATAGAAATAATTCTTAAAGAGAAGCATGCAAATACCTGAGAAATACTCAGATATTTATTCTTGGGCAAAACTAACCAGTTGAAGTGCTTGTTGAATATATACTGTGTACAGATGTCCTAGGTACTAAGAGTGCAGTAAGAAAGAAGAAAGATAAAAGTATCTCTCTCTTGGCACTTACTTCCTGGTGGGGAAGACAGACAAGCAAACAAAAAGATATAAGGAAGTAAGAATGCATGCTGTGAAGAATATAAAATTGGGTAATAGAAAGAGATTAAGAGAGAAACACTTTCGACTGGCTGGTCAGAGACAACCTCAAGAAGGGATGTAGAAGGAGATACACAGAAACACAATTCATTTCATTAAAAGAAACTGAAAATCACCTCAATTCCATCAATATTAGGAATACTAGATCAATTATGATATATCTATATAATGTACATATAAGAAAGTGTAACATATGTAGTACAGTTTTAAAATTTCCACACTATTGTGGAATTAAAAATTGAGGATGCCAGTGTTATATACTGTATGATATTATTTGTGTTAAAAAAGCATTAATTTCTATGGCTGCATACATATGTCAATGCATGAGTGGATACCTGAAATTATACATAGCAAAATGTAAATAGAAGTGACCTTGGGGAGATGAGTGGATGTAGACACCCAAGTTGGTGATGATTAATGGGGACTTTTGCCCTAGCAGGTATGTTTTAAAGTTTTCTAAGCAAATGATACTCAGGTATTAATTTTATAGTAAAAAAAAATAGCTAAAAAAGTAAAAGTAAGGCAATTTGATGTTGGCAGAGGGAAGGGGGAGAAAGGGTGGACAAAATGAGTGAAGGAAGTCAAAAGGTAGAAACTTCCAGTTATATATAATAAACACATCATGAGGATATAATTTAGAGCTTGGTGACTATAGTTAATACTGTTGCATATTTGAATGTTGCTGACAGTAAATCATTAAAGCTCTCATCACAAGAAAAAAAATTGTAACTATGTGTGGTGATGGATATTAACTAGACTTACTGTGGTGATCATTTTGCCATACATACAACTATCAAATCATTGTGCTATACACCTGAGACAAATATAAAGTTATATATCAATTATACCTCAATGAAAAAAGTAAGACAATCTGATAACACAAATCAAAATTACTAGACAACTTCTAATTTCAATTTTATTACTGCAATCTTCAAAACATTGTTTAAGTCAACTCTTTTCTGTATAAAAATTAGTAGCATATCTCTTCATTACTAATCATACTTAAAGCACTTTCACTCAAAATTGAAATCACTGCATTGGTTAAGCTATTATGTCTATATATGACCATGATCAAAATAAAACAAATGTGAAGAAAGTAAATAAACCTTCATTGTTTAAAACTCACCCGGAAAAACAACTTAATGATAAAACACTCTGATAAAAACTGTCCTGGGACAGAAGTTGTGTCAGTTTTGCTTACTTTTCTGGTATATCAAGGAGACATGAAATACATTGATCTCTTCAGATAATATACTTTGAAAGGCAGATAACCACACCTCTGACTGAATAGCTTTCTTCAAGGACAACTTAGAAGTTGATTTTTGTAAAGCTAAGACATGGGGGTTTTGTTTGTTTTGTCACAGATAAGAGTGATATTTTAGCAGATGTTAGAGAAAGAGTATGATTGATTCCCAAGATTAGTGCTAACCTAAAACCTTAGACATTCTGTGAAAGGAAACCAAGAGAATCACACAATAGAGGAATGCTGTTTCTTCTCAAGCATTCCTTTAACAGTTCCAAAGGTCTTTAGGAATAACTAACACTTCCCCTGCTTGAATTAACATTGAAGCACATTCTACCACTAAAAAGATAATAAAACTGCTTCCAAGTTTGTTATTATTCACAGATATGCAAGTAGCTATAATCAGGCATTTAAGATGGCATATTTTTTGTAAGCAGAAAATATTCAATTAGATTTTTGTTGCATTTCATTCTTCCCTTGGCTATACAACATACTAAATAGTGCCTCAGTATACACTACTATAGTCTTCTCTGGCTATTATTCTTCTGCCACGTAGATGTTGTCAGATAGGGTACCATGATGTTGAGTTCGAAGATTCTAAGATTTTCCCCAGTGTTAGGAATAACTAACACTTGCCCTGTTTTTTAGTGGTAGAGAGCAAAGCTTGCAAAATTTTACTACCATGGATTTCTGTATTGCGTTTCAAAAAGAAAATAATAACGACATCAGTGAGGACATCCAGCACATGTTATCTCCATGGCAAGGTGGGATTCTCCTTATGGCACTAAAATTGCTTTATGAAGAGGATCCCAAGTATATCAGACTCTATAGCAAATAACACACCCAATATTATTGATTCATCATCCACATAAATACTGTAATGTAAACTATATCAGTACCTTAGAAATAATCACATCTAGTAGATTTTTTTTCTTTACCTAGAATTCTAATTATGTCCTTCTTCTAGACTCTCCAGTACAGTTACTAGTGAGATGGAAGTAGCATAATAAAACCTCAGCTGTAGATCAGATTTAGGGTGAAGGACACTGGGGAAAATCTTAGAATAACTCAAACTCAACATCATGGTACCCTATCTGACAGCATCCTCATGGCAGTATTAGCCTTTGGGATTGACTGATATTTATCTCCCCTCTATACAAAACAAAATAAAACAAAACCAAAAAAAAGGTTCTATAATCTGGAAATAAATGTACATAGGTATTTCAAGTATATGAGTCTAATTAACACTTAATCAGGACTTTTTCTGCTCTGTGAGACCTTCCTTAAAAGCTCATAGAATTACTGATGAGTCTAAGATGATTTTGACAAGATATATTACAATTGTACAAAGGAATGCAGCGAAGAATTATTAATCCTTATTTATTACAATTGTTTTCTTTTGTCTTCATGAATTCATAAAATATATGAATAAGAAAATTAAATGTCACTCAATGTTTTTATAACAAAATAATTTGGAAGGGCTATATAAATATTGCATTACTCTGATAATAGATTCAAGGTCATGCAAGTAATATATTGGCTAAATGACCACAGAGATTGCTATTTTATTCTGCAATGCTAAGCTGAATGACTAGGGCAAAATGTTGGATAGCATTTGAGCTTCTACGATTTTAAAATATTAGGGCTTTTAAAAAATCTTCATGGAATTTGCATTGCAATGTGCCTTACATATTAGGTAATGCAATTCTATCTTGGAACATAATCTGATGGCATCATCACACACAAACACATTCATCATCCTGTCCTGCAGGTGCAAAAAGGGAACTGTCTTCTGAGTGTAACTCACATCCCACTAACTTTTCATATTCCTTTGACTAGCAGGCATCTGAAATAACTTAATGTGCTTTGAATATTTAACCCAAAGTAATATAAGAAAACATCTGTCACTTACGTTTTTGAGTCATCCCATAACACACAATAGGGATTCAAAGTACCCTAAAAATAAGCAGAGAAAAAGAAATGTCTCTTGAATACATACAACAAAAATGAGAGGTTTATGTGAAATGCAAGCAGAATGGCAGCTTTCTTATCTTGTAGTATGATACTTTAAAGATTCCATCTCTATGTTGCATGAAAAATCTATATGTCCTTTCTCAGATTTGGTGATACATTTTTATGAAACTCTAATCATGAAAAGAATACATTTATTACAAACATCATAGCCTATATTTAGGGTTATTTTTGACAATTGAAAGTGAAGCTCTCATTTGGCACAGGTCCATATTTTGATAATTTAGATAATTTCTAAATAATTTAGAAATTAAATATCAAAATAATTTAGAAATTATCTAATTTCTAAAAGATTTCATTTCCTTACCTATAAAATATTAACTGCCGGATTATTTATTTTCAGAAGACCAAAGTATCTATGAAATGTAATCACAGGGAAACATTCTGTATTATACCCAGGCACGAACACCACCACTGCCGCCCTCATTAGCCTCTGGGTGGTCAACTTCCTAGGGGCAAGACCAAGTTAACTGTCCATTTCCTGAGAGTGTGTTGATTGCAACAGCTTCTTCTTCCTTTCTTCCTTTTTTTATTTCCTAAAAATGGGTTATTAATGGCTGTATTTTTTTTAAAAGACCATTTTATTCAATAATGACGATGAGTGAAAAATCAATGTACCTCAGCATTTTCTGAGTTAGTTTTCCCTTAAAGTATGGAGAATATAAATGCCATTAAAAGGGATTTTAAGTATAAATTTGTACTGGGCAAGCTTCTCTGCCCCACTGTGCTGCCTCCCCCTAGTAAGTCATTCATGACTGCCCTCTTGGGGTGCATTTCACAATTAGCATGAACTAAGCCAGGTCCACTATTTAATAAATGCTTGGTATGTCTTCTTAATTATAATAATCATACCTATTGAGTGAAGATAGAGATGGAAGCATAAAATGGGATGTTCTTTTGACTTTGGAAATAAAAGAGTTTAATCATTTCCTTCCTATAAGCCTAATCTAAAGTGTAAAATCGCTGAAGTCCCAGCAGAGCTATTGTTATCATTTAAAGACCACCTCATTCTTTTGAAATTAATTGAGAGAAAATGCAGATGTGACCACATCTAGCCCATGGCAGTGTTGTTGTTTTTTAAATAGTTCACAGATAATGTTACATTAGCTTCAGGTATATAACATAAGGATTTGACAAGTTTGTACCTCATGACTTGCAATATCTTCTTCTTCTTCTTTTTTTTTTTTTTTAAAGATTTTATTTATTTGATAGAGAGAAACACAGCCAGACAGGGAACACAAGTAGGAGGAGTGAGAGAGGGAGAAGCAGGCTTCCCGCTGAGCAGGGAGCCTGATGTGGGACTTGATTCCGGGTCTCCGGGATCATGACCTGAGCTGAAGGCAGTTGCTTAACCAACTGAGCCACCCAGGCGCCCTGACTTGCAACATCTTCTTAATCAACAGATTATTTCTGTATAGAATCGTGTCTAATGAAACTATGTTAAAAAAAGAGACAAATTTTTATTCAGTCCAATAATTTTATATGTATGAGTGGCCACCCTGACCCTCAGGATGACACAATGAGGTTTCCAGTATCTTGGGAATTGCTTTTTGTTTTGAAGAGTTCTAATTGTCTAAGTGTTTTCTTTCTGTCTGTCTCACATTCATTGGGTTTTATTTCGCGCTTTTGAAACCAGCCTAATAATTCTTCCTTTACAGGATGCTATTCTACCCACGAAGAGTCCTCTTCTTTATCAAACACACTCTGTTGGTTTCAAGTTCTCTCATGCTCCACATCATTTCCTAGAGTGCATACTTTTGAGGTGTATTTAGGGAAAACATCCATATGTGTCCTACCTGTGCAGAACAAAGTAGTGCTACTGCCCCTCTCCTGTAAGGTGCCATGTTCCTAATAATGCAAGCTAAGACAGTATCAGATATTTTGGGAGTCTCTTCCTCAGCTTGATTACTTATACACTGAAGTTTCCTAGGAGAGACTTTTGAATTCTGGTTTTGACATCCCATGCATTCACTATTGATTTGAAACTTTTTAATCATACAGGATTAAGAAACAAGCATGGTATCTATCCTCTCATCAAACCAAGTCATTAATAAAAATGATGACTAGGAGAAGGCAGATAAAAGTTACAACCCTGAAACTGGCTATTGACTCCGCCGTTCCATAAGTGGACACGCTCTTTCAGTGATGGCGACCCCCTACCCTCAGTCTAGTTTTAGGAGAAAATCACTGAGGTTATCTGACAAAACAACCTGTTTAAAACTCTAGGTGGACTCTTTGTAAAATGTTGCCTTTCTAAGTGCTTTTAACTGGATCTATTCTAGAATTTCACTAGAAATAAACATTAAAAACAGTGATTCTAAAATTTGTGAAATCTATCCCAATTTTATTTTTCATTTTAATTAGTACATTTAATATCATTACCAAAAATCTGTCAAATATCCAAGGTATTTTTCTTCTTGTCAAATGCTCATACCTATAAACTATGCTCTTAGCATAAAATCGCTCCTTCCCTGAAAAATGTTAGAGTCTCAAGGAGATTGATGAGGAACACACATATGGAATACTTACATAACAACAAAGAAACATGTTTTTATAAGTGTCACTAGTCATACTGTGTAAGGGAGAAATGAGGGGAATCATGGTTTGTGTTAGATAAGTTTCATCAAGTGAGTTTTTTTTTTTTTTTTTTTTCATCAAGTGAGTCTTAATGTGGTTCTTTAGGAGATATAGATCTGGGATAAGTCATAGAAGGGAATGGTGCTTCAAACTGTTTCCTTTTGTTTGTTTGTTTGTTTGTTTGTTTGTTTTTCCAAACAGTTTTCTTCCTCTGTCCCATGAGATCCTATTTGGCTTAGTTAAAATTTTCATTCAGTCTGTGACTGTCTAAGAAATCCTTAGCATAGCTACAATGTTGCATCATAAAGCTATCCTCTATTTTATCCAGGGATGTTTTTCAAAAGACATAAGAACACGTTATAGAAAATAAATTATCCTTGAAATATCATAATGATGGGATGGGAGTATATATTTTATGAATACAGAAACTAGTTATGGGTGAAGAACCTGAGATAATAGTTTTTTTGAATCTAGTTCACTTCTTTTAGTAATGTATGAGTTACATAAAGTTAAATCCCTACATAAACCAATATAGGATACTGATTATAGAATTACTTTTCATATTTAGAATTCACAACAAGCTATAACAAAAAAATAATACTAGAAAAGAGATATAATATGACCTTAATTGCTGGGATATCTTTCCCTTTTAATTCCCTGAAGAAATTGATTTCTATTTTCAGATAAAAGTATGAAGGTGAGAAATGCATATTCTATTCTTAATCCATGCTATTGTTAACCTTAGTTTTATCTTCTACCTTCATCACCCCTCATCTCTTTGATCTTATCTCATACTACTCTCTCTTCTTATCCTTGTGAAAATTTAAAAAGTATCCATGTGAGAATTATGGTAGATTCCAAAATGTACCACTCAATCTTATGTTTCACTATATATTCTGAATTCTACACGACAGACACCTGTCTGTGAGCGATCATTCTAGTGCCATTACCCACATGCAGGTCTGTGAGCTGAGGTCAACTATTTAAATATTTGAAATTAAAAAAAAAATAAGCAGAACAGGGGCACCTGGGTGGCTCAGTCATTGAGCGCCTGCCTTCGGCTCAGGTCATGATCCCAGAGTCCCATCAATGAGCCCCTCACTGGGCTCCCTGCTCAGCAGGAAACCTGCTTCTCCCTCTCACTCCCCCTGCTTATGTTCCCTCTCTAGCTGTTTCTCTCTGTCAGATAAATTTAAAAAACAACAACAACAACAACAACAACAACAAAAAAACCTTTTAAAAAGAAAAAGAAGCAGAACGAACAAATTAAAGGAATCTTAGTATCTGGATAGGCCAGTTCCTCAGAGAAAAAGAATGTGCAATGGAAAACATAAAACAAACATCAATGATGAATGAATCCTAAACATAAAAAAAAACACAAAAAAACAAAAAACTGGCTAAAAGGTTCTGTTGGCAATCCGCTTATAAACTATTTGTTATAATTTTTAGATACCCTTTACAAAGGTACTGTGCTACAAGATCTGTTAGGAGGAATTTACAGGAAATCGATAACAGGAAATGGCGAGCCCAACAGAGTAACAAAATGTAATGACAGAAGCAAGAGGATAATAGGTGAGCTGTGCACTAGCCCATAGAAGTAGATTTAAGAAATGCATTAAACTAAGGAAGCAAACAATTCTCAACCAAATGAGACAAGTGTGCTTAAGAAAATTCATTTACAAAGCTGTCAGTCTCTTTGAAACTTAAAGTATTAAAACTGCATGTATTGAAAACTTTTGGAAAGGATACTCTATTCTTGAAAAACACATTTTTGGTAAAAGAAGCAAACAAAGAAACAACAACAACAAAAAACTGTCTTTCTTGACCCCATTTAAAATAGAACAGTTGAACTCAAGTTAAATATTTCAACACACTCCTTTTAAGTGTCTTTAATGGTCTGTGCTGTTTCTTACTTTTACTTCTTTTATTTGTCTCCTGTTTCCACATCAACAAACCAATATACCTATTTAACAGTGTACTATATATCACTGGCTTTGTCAATGTGTTTCTATGGGTGGTTCTCTCTTTTCCTTTGGTCTGCATAACTTTTTTTTTCTTTCTCTCTCTCTCTCTTTCTTTCTTTCTTTCTTTTTTTTTTTTTTCTTCTTCTTCTTCTTCTTCTTCTTCTTCTTCTTCTTCTTCTTCTTCTTCTTCTTTTCTTCTTCTTCTCTTATTTGATAGACGAAGGGGTTTGGACATCCTTTCTGGTTCTAGCTCTCACCGATTCCTGAATGACATCATAAGTGAATTCCTTTTCTTCTTTCAAACTCTTCCAAGTAGGTTTTTTTCCCCCTATAGAATACCCTAAATACATCCCCTTGGTAAATTACTCTCACTATGGTAAATTTCATTTAGTCACTCATACAAAAATCACTTAGTAAAAACACCTATTACATTCCAGGTACCCTTTGAAGCACTGAGGATACAGAAGTGAACAAAAAATTCTTGCTTCATGGACTTAACTATAGTGAAAGGGGCAGGGAGAGAGACAAATAACATAAACACATAAATATATAATGTGCTGGATGGTAATATGTGCTATAATGAGAAGTAAATCCAATGACAGAAAAGACTGGGAAGTGAATGAGTTTCAATTATATATGCTGGGAAGCCTTCATCAATAAGACAATATTTTAGCAGAGATCTGCAGAAAGTTGATCACAGAAAAGATAAGAGTAAAGTCACAATAATGACTGAACAATGAATGAAGACCAAGTTTCTCTAGTTTTTCCTTGGTGTTATTCAGTTCTGAGTAAATTCAATCCACGTACTATGCTTATTACACTCTTGCTATCTTAGTGTTTTCCAAAGGTTTCTCTGGACCTACTCTAGAATCAACTGCGGTGCTTATTAAAAATGTAGAGTCCTTGGTTCCACAAATTTTGAGAGTGGGCCTATACCAACGAACATGCATTTTAATTATTACTGCCGCCACCCTACACAGTTGTTATCCACATCAAATGGGGAGAAACACTGCTCAAACACATGCAACAGAAATTATATGGTTTCTTTACCCCATTTCTTTTCAAACTTTCAAATGCTTAGTGCTCACATGCCATAGCAACTTCCAAGTCTGGAAACGTCTTAACTTTCTTGCATCTTTCACAGTCCTCTTAAAACCAACAAGTAAAACAAAACAAAACAAAACAAAACAAAACAAAAACAAAACAAAAGAAAACTCTATATCCTCTTGTCTATAGAGACAAAGCAAGCAAAAGGATGAAGCATCTAAGGGCATGAAGAAGGACAGTGACTTCATCATAACTATATCAACATTTCCAATTTTCTGACTCACATGTTCCAGGATGACCCTCCCTGTCACATCTTCTAGTGAACTGCACATTGACTTCTTGAATATAGATGGAAGGAGACTGTTCAATGGACATTCCACTGCCTCTCTTTAATTTTCAAAATTTTAGACACAAAGGTATTGCATTAAAAATACCTGGGTTTTGCTAAGCTTATGTTTCCTTTCTTTCCCCACTATAGCTTAATTGTAGTTATTATATAACTGCACAGATCAGTTTTGGGAATCCCTTGAAACATTTCCAAAATGATTGACCTGACCTACAAAAGACCCTTTTATATCTTGTGTATAATTCTAATACAACTTGAGAAAAGACACATTTAAAAAAGCCTAAAGAATGCATGGTAGGGGAGGTAAGATCTTGTAGATATAAATTTTGCCATAGTCAGATCTATGAAAGGTCACTAAAAGCTGATCAGTGAGAGTACTTCTTTTAACATATAAATAGCCGCCTAGTTCCTGAAAGTGTAGTATATCAGCCAAGGGCATGATATAGTTGACAAAGGTGTATGGAACTCAACAACAGAGGATCTGTTGAATGTTCTCCATATCCTTCTCAAGGTTGTGGTAAGTACTGTTCCATATTTTTATATTTTTAAATGATACTTAAAAAAACTAAATCTGGTTTTAACACTTTTTCTTCCTCCCTTCTTTCCTTCTTTCTTTCCTTCTCCTTCCTTCCTTCCTTCTTCTTTCCTTTCCTTCCTCCTTCTCTCCGTCCCTCCCTCCGTCCCTCCCTCCGTCCCTCCCTCCATCCCTCCCTTCCTCCCTTCTTTCTTTTTGAAAGGGTAGCTGAATAATACCTGAAGTCTAAAGAGCATAATTGGAACTGCAATACTGTGTTCTTACTTAACAGGAGAATGGATATAAAGGGATTTTTGGACAGATTTATGAGGGTTCCATAGAAAGCAACACATTGAGAACCAGTCAATATGGAAAATAAGGAGCTGGCCTTCACTAAGGCACACTGCTATAAAGACCACTGATGTGAGAAATGCAGAGTATTGTTTTATCAGGATGAGCCCCATCCTTGTCACATGGCTCTTCTTGAGGAATTCATAGCTACTTAATTAGAACATAAAGAAACAGCATTTATTTAATTCAGCTTCTGCTATCGGATGGCTCACTGGCCCACATTAACTAGATTACACTATTTCTGTGGATGTGATAACAGCTTGCTTTTCTAATTTCTGAGCTAGATCACTAACCCAAATATACATTATTTCCCAATGAATACTGCCTGTCTCACATACGGGAAAAAGTAAAAAGTTGAACCACTATCAGGGATTATTTGTATGTGTGTTCTTCAAAGAAAATCATTGCCTCCATGTAGGTGTCTTAGAGTGTGTTACCCATATATGATCATATAATTACATCATTTCCAACAATGCCTGCACATGAGTCTGGTATACCTCCAACAAATGCATGGGTTTCCTAGAGGCAGAAACTCTTCAAGCATTTACTATGAGTTGGAGTGGCAAATAACTTTAAAAAAATAGTTAAATAACTAGATTTCATATGGATAAAGCACACAGCTTGAATCTCTTCCTTTTACAGCCAAGAGGCCAAATATATAGTACCAGTACTTCTATGGGATTGTGGCAGAGGCAAGGGCAACAGCCATGTTTTGCACTGTTCCAGTCTATCAGCTGCCAGCAGAGGAGTTGTACTAAATTGCTTCAAAAGCACAACATATCTATAAATGCCCAAGTTCCCCTTGATGCCCAGCACCTGGTTCCATAGGCCCTTCCTGTAGCTGGTGGTGTTGTCTTGTGACATCTTCTGATTTTCCCTAACATCTCACGACCACTTCCCAGCCGCCATTCTCATTGTCTGGTGATTCCTTTAGTCAGGTTCCTAAAGTGCTGGTATGATAATCAGCAAGACAGAATTTAATCTCTAGTTGCTAATTAAGTCTTATTGAATGATATATCATCAGTATTGTATTATGTTTGATTCAAAATGGCATTATTAATGTTTACATATATATTATCTTCATAATCTAAAATTAATTTTGCAATGTTCCAATGCAGAGTTATTAGTTTTCTACTGCTGTTGTAACACAGTATCATAAATAGCAGCATAGAATAACATGAATTTATTATCTCACAGTATCTGTAGTCAAAGTTTGGTGAGCTCAGTTGGATTTCTTGCTCAAGAGACTCACAAGGCTAAAATCAAAGAACTGGCAGGATCACAATACTTTCTGGAGGATCTAAGGATAAATCTATATTTAGGCTCATTCAGGTTTCAGCAAAATTCAGTTCCTTGCAGTTGTAGGACTGGGGTCCACATTTCCTTCCTGGTTAGCAACCATGGGTTGTTTTCAGTTTTTAGAGGCTACGCACTGATGAAAGCTGAAATCTCTTCATTGTTTCTCATGCTTATCTAATGGTTAACAAGCATATTCATTATAGTCTTCCATTGTGTTTTCAGCTATGATTTACAAAGGTTGTGGCTCATGATTAATTTGAGTTTATACACATAACACAAACTCCTTCATTTGTTAGCTTGATCCTGTTAGTACACAAGCAAATATGGCAAAGAAAACAAAGCCCAAATTCCCATGAGTTTTTTTTTTTTGTGAATATGACCAATTTGAGAGCTATGAATAAATTTTGTGGATTTTTTTCAATGTTGAAAGACAGCAGTATCATGTTACCCAGAGCATCAGAGTCATTACTCAGAGAAGAAAGAAAAAGAAAGGCAAGACTACAGAGACTTCAAGCCAGCATTGTCCAACCTGTCTTTCCACTAGAAATGGAACTACATAAAAATATTCTTAAATTTGGAAAAAGAATGTATTTTCAGGCTAACAAAGTTGATAGAGCATGAGCTAACTAAAATGCAGTCATCTTCTTATTCTTCTAACTATCTTTAAAGATTGAGATGTTATCCACCCTGGAAAGTTATAGCAGGCTCAGATCTGTCAGATCCAAAGGCTGTGTGTATGTTTGGTTGTGTGTGTACAGCCATTCTACTATATTTATTTAGGACTCAATAATTATTTCCAGTAAATTAGTAACTTTCCTTATGCATTAGGTAATCAAACAATATTGATAACCCTAAGTCTCACACTGAAGAAACCTTAAGTAACATGAAAAATAAAATTATTTTTCTCAGAAAGCAAATTTGATTTTTTTTTT